>JAOYSI010070558.1:0-10242 GCA_025775065.1 Hiodon alosoides
ACAGACAGACAGACAGACAGACAGACAGACAGACAGACAGACAGACAGACAGACAGACAGACAGACAGACACACACACGTCAGCGTCTTTGGGCATATGCACTGCTGTCGGCGAGCAGAATGGAGTACTGAACTGTGTGTAATACAGTGTAAGCCTGTATATACTCACCGGAACATAAATCCCACCAGATCCACATTCTCCTAAACCTTAAAATCGCTTCGCATCACAGACTTGACTAACTGATTATAAAGTGTGTGTGTGTGGGCTCTTTAATGTGCTAAACCAAGACGCAGGCTCCCGGACAGTGTGGTGGGGAAATGTAAGCGCCAGGGCTGATGAGGGATTACCGTGTAATCAGAGCGGCGATGATGTTGTATGAACAGGAAACAACAGCATGACATTTTGAAAGGGATATTCGGGCGAGCAGAGAGCCGGGAAAACACAAACGCCATCCACGCTCGGGACGACACCACGGCTCCCCTCTCGTCCCCATTGGCTTTGGGCGGTAATTGACAGACAGAGGCAAAGGCGCATAAGACGCAAGTGACAAAATCGACGGTTTTACTCTTAGTATGGAAAATTATTTAGGGGGGGGGGGCGGGGGGAATCCCAGTCCACAGAACACGGGCCAGAATTAAGACTTAAACAGGCAATCGTCTCTTGGATGATATTAATCTTGACAGTTGAGGGCCCAAATGTTGTGGTTCACAAACTGCACCATCCATCACATTCCCACCAACTCAAGCCTGCAGATTTAAATCCGCAAAATGTGAGTAGCAGGATAAATTGCCCTACCACTCCTGGGAAGAACAGCAAATGATATCAGGGGTTGGTTATATTTTCAGAAAAAGGGCTGTGCATAAACACAACATAAAAATAGAAAGATCTTTATAGCTTAAATATAATTGTGGAAATATTCAATATAATTAAAGATATAACATATGTTGAAGACTATCATTACAAAGATACTGATTATATTTCATTCGTAGCAATTTTTAAGGTATGACAGATGCAGTGTATTCTAACCTTTGGGTAAGAAAACGGGACAAAATGTCTGGTTCTTCAGTGTGTTTGGATCTCAGCCTCTGCGACCGGTCTGGTTGCCTCTGCTAACTAAGGGTCAAACACCAGGATGAATTCTCCGGAGCGGTCGCGTGGATGTGAAAGAGCGGTCGCGTGGATGTGAAAGAGCGGTAGCGTGGATGACAAAGAGCCCTTGTCCAGTGAACCCACGGCGGAACCCCCCCGAAAACGCATTCCCCAGCAAGTTTCCATCGCCCGCCACTTCGCACATCCCGCTTCTGGCTCGGAATTTGGGGGGCCCAGGGACTCGATGCCGCGAAGCACCCCTCAGTGAACGGCGGGACGTCCGCACGAATGGGCCCGGCGCAGCAAATAACAAATGCGTTGAAAGGGGCGCTCCTGAGGCCGTGAGGCGCACGCTTACCCCCTCCGCTTTCTCCTCCGTGTTGGCCAGCATCTCCTGTAAGGCCCGGACCGACAGGGACTGCTCCAGCACAAAGGTGCAGATGGACAGGTCCGGCGGGACATTCTGCAGGACGGGACAGAAGCCAAGCGTAAGAGACACATCAGCCAAGCGACAATCCCCCTTGGGCTGCGACGCCCTGCCCTGGGGCGTCGATCCACCGCGGCAACGGCGATCGATCAAAATGATTGGCTAACGCGAAGCACTTTTATCTTTCCGAGGAAGGCATAGAGTGTCAAATCATGAAATTATTCCTCAACACATCTTGCTGAGAGAGGCACATCTGTTTATTGGCTCAACGAGCCACGTTATTTTCTACTGATCCAACTTCAGATCGCTCCAACATACATACAGCTCATTCCAGGAACACAATATTAGCTAAACAAAACAAACAAAAAAAAATCCAATTTAAAAATATAAATCGATCATTTTTTCTCTTAGCGTCACCTTCGGTGCAATAATTTAATATTGCCGTAAAGCTGAGTCTCTTATCGATGCTCTTTTTTATTGATTCCCAAGACGATGTTGATCGATGCAGTTTCAGGCCAGCCGCAAGCAAACCATGCAATCTTCAAATTAGATTTCTGATTGTGTTTTTGAGCTCTGAAAACAGCCGACGTTCTTGTTGAAACCAATCGCGTCGCCATTCCAAGTAACAGGCTTCCATGGCATTCCAAGTAACAGGCTTCCATGGCATTCCAAGTAACAGGCTTCCATGGCATTCCAAGTAACAGGCATTAATTACAAGCAGGTTACCCAGAGTGGACAGCAGATACAGGCCTTAGAGCCCGATATCGCAAAACATTTTAAAATTATTCCCAGCCACATGGCAGGTGTAATGAAAACTCAGGTCACGGCAGGGAGAAAAAAATGTGCAGTTTCTCATCGTGCTCTGTTGAAAGATCAGCATGTGGCGCAGCAGTTCAGGTACTGTAACCAGCAGGGCTGCAGGTTCAATCTCGAGCAGAGGGCGCTGCCATTGTATTTTTTAACAAAAGCCAATTTTGCGGATCTGCTGTAGCATATGTGCAGAGGGATAAAGCATGAAACGGTGAGCTATGCAAGTTTCCCGGGATGTCTCGGGGATAATAAACCTTAAGGGATCGGGGAGAGAATCAGCAGAAGATTCTGCAGGTAGACTCGTCACCTGGAGCCCATCTGCGTGAGCTGCCAGTGTTGAGTTTATCAGCACCCCGCGGACTCCAGGCCCAGGGTCCATCAGGAAAGAAACAAAGCAGCAAATCGTTTAATCCGGGAGCAATCGGGGAATCCCGTGACCCCCGAGGTTGACCGTTCCCCGCGGTATCAGGCCTCTTTGCCGCGGTGCTGCGTGGGGCCAGGTCTTTGTGCAGAACCAAATCCCGCAGCCGGCAGTCAGACAGGCGGTCTCATAGGCACGGAGGCAATGTTTCGTAGCATTTCAATGCCTTGACTAACCTCCTTTAGCACGTGAAATGTCAGCAGCATTGAGCTATCGAGGAACCATGTGGGAAGGCCTGAAAAATCCTGTGGAAAACCCGATCTGCTCCTTTTCCGCTTTGCACGAGGGGGTTTTCCAGTGGATTTTGGGACTGCGGTGGCTGTAGCAAGTTGGCCAGGTGATTGAGGCGAGGCGAGGCGAGGCGAGCAACCGACCCAGGGAGAGGTCTGACACGGGGCTGGGTCTGGTCTTACCTTGGAGTTGGAAGTTGACTCCAGGAAGCAGAGTCGGTTCCCGAAGCCCTCGGCGGCCAGGCAGAGCTTCTGCTGCTCCTTGTGGACGGTGGCAGAGCACTGCAGGACCACCTCGTCGTCCTGTCCGAGAAAAGGCAACGGGGTCAAAGCGTCGGCGTGGTAACGTGTAAACAACACGCGACACACGAATCAAAGAAGCTCGGGGGCCAAGCGCACCGCCAAGATAAATCACAGTGCTGGCAGCATTAGGGCTGAGCCATCAGGTCCCCAAAAAGGGTCACTATTTCGAAAACCCGCTGCTGCAGTTCCCTGAGCAACGCATTTTAAAATTAAACTATATGTAGAATACTTGTAATTATACTCCCACACAGACGGTTTAGTCTAGTAAGCAGAAACAACAACCGTAATAACAATAATGATGATCTCCAAAGGAAAAATTAAAAAATAAAACCAGGGACGGGGGCAGAAGGCTAATCGCGCCGGTGAATAAACTCCCTGGGCTACGAGAAAGGCTCCATCAAACCGGCAACAGAGAAACGACGGCGCGTTGATGCCGCACAGGCCCGCCCCCACATCGGGAAGCACGTTCCAGCAGCGTGTAATAGGGGCTGAAGGCCCTCGTTTCAACGGAGTTTCAGGCAAGAAAACAGCAAGTGGCGGGTGGAAGGTGAGGTGGGGTGGGGGGAGGTAGGTGTGAGTCTTGTCTGTGACAACTTCAAATCTTCAACAGGGAAAACTGAGGGATAAGGGGCTTTCATTAGCTTTTCGCTAAAACTCTAAATACTACATGCGCGCATAAACGAAGTTTTGTCGTAATTTCCACACAAAAAACCCTCACTGCATCTGCACATAAAAAAAGTACTTATTTCTTACCAGAAAAAGAAAAAAGACAAAACTAAGTTTCCCTGTATAGCTGATTTGAGACGGATGTATGGAATTTAGGGAGTCCTTCTAAATCCCTCCGCTGCGCTTCCCAGTCGCGCCCACTAGGGACGGAGGAGGTAACGGTTCGCATCTATGCTACACAGAGATTATCCCATCCGGATGTCACACAGATCATGCACAGAGTGGGCTTCTATCCGTTTTATACTCACGTACCGTTTACTCAGCCTCTAGGGCATGTGTGACCGTATTAATTATACAAATGTAATATTAACATAAAGCCTATCAGCACCGTTACAGCGACATCACTAGCGAAGGCCAAGAACACCGTCCATATGTGGTTCTGGCAGACAATAGGCCGAAACAGCTAAAACAGCTTGCACAGAACGTCTTTATGTCAAAGGCCCTACGGGGAACGGTTAATCACCAAGTTAGATCAGGAAAAATTTTTTTTAATTTATTTTAATCCATTTTCTCTACAGAAGAATATGGGCTCAGAACGCCACTGGAGCAGGGAATTGCTCTACTTTCATAGTACCATGCTTTAACTTTTAAATTAACACGCAACGGAGTCAATTACTGCAGCAGTCAGAGAAACGGTGATGAAGAGCCTTCGGGGGTGTTTGGAAAACTGAATCAGCACTTCATGAAATGTCACTGCACCACAATTCCTAAAACTGGCAGCCCAGAAAGTCGGACGCTATGGTCAGAAAATGTACTCCTCTTGCCAGGGCTGGGTTTCTTCCAGGAAGAAAGGGATGTCTGGACAAAGCCTTGACCTTTTGACATACATCCACTATATTACCATTTTTAAGGTAATATTAGCTTTCAACACTGTTAAGTGTGCTACTCGACGTCTCTGGATTGGTTATCCACTTTAAAATTAGTCAGCATTGTCATGCTGAAACTAACTGTTGCCATGAAGTTGGAGGCACAAAATCGTCCAGAATGTCATTATGCTGCAGCGTTAAGATTTCCCTTCACTGGAACTAAGGGGCCTAGCTTAAACCATGAAAAACAGCCCCAGACCATTATCCCTCTTTCACTATACTTTAGTTCCAACTTCGTGCATATACGCAGGTAGTGTTCTCCTGGCATCCACCAAACCCAGATTAGCCCGTTGGACTGCCAGATGGTGAAGTGTGATTCATCGCTCAAGAGAATGCGGTTCTACTGCTCCAGAGTCCAATGACGGTGAGCTATACTCTACTCCAGCCAACGCTTGGCATAGTTATCTTAGGCTTGTGTGCAGCTGCTCGGCCTTGGACACCCATTTCGCAAATGTCCCTACGAACAGTTCTGATGCTGACGTCTAACTCTGAAATGAAGACCCTGACATGACGAGTCCATGAGCGTGTGCCGTACTAGGTTTTTGTACGGCCCATTAGCCGACAGCGCAAGCGACGACCTATGAACCATGGAACCTAGGAGGAGTACTTATGCATGACACAAACGAGACGTCATGTCAGACAAGGGTGGAATACCGCTGGCATCATTGCGCCTCACTATCGTCTGTCTCCCTTGGCAGGTCTCCAGGTCCCATCAGCGCTCCATTTTGGATTTTTGTTGCTCATCTAAACAACGCTAAATACCGGATTGGCTGACTCTGCAAATCTGGAAGGCACCGTCGTCTGGACGATGGCCGTCAAAGGACGGTTCGTCGCCGCAGCGATCGAGCAGGCATCGTCGAGCACACACTTGCATGCCTCGCGGACGTTTCTAAATTCAAGCCCTCAACTCAATCACTACTGATGGTGCACCAAGGCTCATTGCTCAGACCGCCACTACAGGGGTTCGTCAAACTGAGGAACCACTGCGCAGCAGACACCCCTCATTCCCATCACAGCTCAGGCAATTCATACCCCTGGAAGATACGCTGCCATAACGGTAAGAGAGAGAGAGAGAGACAGGTCGCTCTCAGGCAATTCATACCCCTGGAAGATACGCTGCCATAACGGTAAGAGAGAGAGAGAGAGAGAGACAGGGCGCTCTCAGGCTCATACCCTGGAAGATACGCTGCCATAACGGTAAGAGAGAGAGAAACAGGGCTCTCTCAGGCTCATTCAGAGTTGACTTTGTCAGCACCATATCGCACCGACAGCTTATACAATGCCAACCAATGCCGCAAATTGCACTGAACCTGCCCTCCACAGAAACAGGGTTTGTGTCAGCCATTAAAGCTTAGGAACAACAGAGTGCAGGATTACAGCGTCCATCATTATGTCCCAAAGAAGTGCCGATTCAAGGCCAGTCAAGTGAGGTAGGGTCTAAACGGAGCCAGAACAAAACCACCAGACTCTACATCAGGGGTGTCAAACTCCAGTCTTCACGGGCTGCTGGGCTGTCCGGCTTTTCCAATCCCCCTCAACACCAGCAGCTTCTTCACACCCCAATACATGAGGCGAGATAATTTCTAATCTTCTGTCGTCATTTTCGAAAACATGACCGCAGGTAAACAGTTAAGCGGTGACAGCCAACACCCCTGGCCGCCCGCGAGGACTGGAGTATCGCAATCATCTCCGCCCCGCTTAAAGAGGCACAGGATACAGCGTCTGCGCGACGTGCAGGAGGTTTTTTTCCACTAGGTCTTATTCACTGAACCCGCCCCTGGTCCGGAAACATCCCCCACCTTGTCCCCCCAGGGTTAACGCCGTGGCATTCGCAATCATTACGGAGTCCCGGGAAAAGCCACTCTTTCAGCACATCTCCGGTGCTGACATTTAGAAATACTACGGGGTACATGACTTGTGCCACATACTTTGAAGAATCTATGCCTGTAACATTTAACACTGCGAGGAGTTATCATTACTCTGACAACTTATTACTCTCCCGAAGGACAGGACTCCCCTGCAGTGTGAACAGAAAAGTGTCAAATCCGTCACTGGTGACGCTGCCAGCTTATCTTTCACAGGATGAATGAACAGTTGACAGATGGGACGTAATTTAACACCGTGTGCCATGTGTCCTCCTTAATTGAGCTGAGTGCTACAATCCTTGCGTGCTGTTGAAATACACCGAATCGGTCGCTGAAAATGCCGCCGCCCCTTTGTGTTAACGACGGGCGGGCAGCGTGGCCGTTGTGATTATTCAGCTGCCTTGCAGATACTCGAATCCTTACAGCTGTGCTCAAATGTACGATTTCAACCGATCATTTTGGACTTTTGTAACCAAGGATTTAAAAACAATAAGTCAAACACGAAATCCAAGACTCAGAAAACCAAAAGACTGTTCCACCATAACCCACAATTAAGTATACATTGGTCGTCGACTTGGCATATAGACACTATCTGCCGTAGGCTAGATGGTTTACTTTATCCTTGTACATATAAGCCAGCTGATGTAAACTTAAGCAGAAAATTCCTGCTGGGCACCAACAACAGGTATCTATTCGTTGTACTGAAAAAGCCTTCATTCTAACGCAGAAGGTAGCCAAAAGATCCGGGACATAGAGGAGCCACAGACTTTGCTAAAAACACATCTATGAAATAATTTTTTGAAAGCTTAAACTGCTGTAAACTACAGGAAATCTGACCAATCAGAGTACTGCTCTGCTCCTTTATCCGGCTGAATAATAAAGTGTCATCCGCAAAGTCTGACCAATCGCGGTACTTCTCTGCTTCTGTATCCAATCGAATGACAAGCGTCACCTGCCAAATTCGACCAATCACAGTATTGCTCTGCTCTTGTACCCGGTCGAATAACAAGTGTCACCTGCAAAATCCGACCATTCACAGTACTGGTCTGCTCCTGCGTCCGGTTCAATGACAAGCTTCAACCCGCTTTCTGATTGGCCCAAAAGAATGTCAATCACTGACATATTTCACTACGGTGTGATTACAGACACTAGTAGAGCTCAAGTTCTCCTTCAAGACAGCGCAATAAAATGTGAATGGAGTAGAAATAATGAAAAGCATGCTGTGGGAATTCTAACAGATTTAATAAACAAACAATTAATTAGCATATATTTCAGGAATGTATTTTTTCATGCTAGTCAGCGCTTATTAACAAAACCCCAATATACTTCATTGAGCAAATGCAGCAATGAAAAATCGGAGGGTGACTGTTAGCAAGGATACCCAACATGGGTCAGAGGAACTAACAATTCCTCGGGCAGGATATCCAATTGGCTTTCAAAATGATCACTGATCATGTATTTTTCCCTACGCATAAATGGAGATACAGTGGTGCTTGAAAGTTTGTGAACCCTTTCAAAATTTCTATATTTCTGCATAAATATGACCTAAAACATCATCAGATTTTCACACAAAGTAGACACAGACATGTAATATTGGATCATTTTCCTCAATAAATAAATGACCAAGTATAATATTTTCTGTCTCATATGTTTAATTGGGTTCTCTTTATCTACTTTTAGGACTATGATAATGTTTTATTTTTTTTTAAGAAACTAATAAGTCACATTCTGTGAGCTACCTAAAAAATAAAACAAATTCTGATTACATAAAACCACATGTAACATTATACTCAAGGTGAACTACCCATATGTCATGTGATTGGAACAACAGGGCAACAGTTTAGGGAACCTTATTCCAGCCTAGGAAAGGCATATAACTGAAAATACCGGAGCAACACTGAAAAAGATTCACATACAACAGATGGCCCAAATGAGGGGCTAGCTTAATTATAGCAACGTTCGCTAGCCACAATGTATATTACTAAAACAGCTATACATCACTAACAGCAACATGGTACAAGGTGTTTAAAGAATGTGGTTCCTGTCTATCAGCTGATAAGCTGTGTGTACGAGTAAAATTTAATTTGTGTTTTGAGCCACCTTTCATGCCAGAAAACGTTGCATAACATTCCCTACAGGCATGACAGCTGTTGAGAAAGAAAAAAAGAAAAAAACTTGCATATTTTTAATTTTGGGGCAAGATCAAAAAACAAAAACAGAAATCAAAGCCGTCCAGAATAATTCCTTCAGTTTTTAGCTAGCCATGGAGTGAATCTCTGTTTATCCCGTCAGTACCCATTAACGACCAGAGCATCATTGGACTGCTGGAAAAGCTCATGGGAAATGCGGTCCAACATCTGCCTGGCATGAGGCAAAACATAAAAGGTCTGATAGTTAGTCTAGCGCCGTCCTGCTGGAGAGTCTTGTTCCTGCAGGCCTTTTGCCCTGATCCACCTCCACCCTCAACAAGGGGCAGTGCCACGTAGGAAGACTGCCACTGTGCCCGTTCTTCTCCAGCACCATCTGCATGTCCCTCCGCGGGCAGGAATCCGGATAAACTTGACTCGGCAAACCGGACTCCACCACGGTAAAAAAAACGCGATTAGGCACAACACAGGGGTGACGGGCGTGGACCACATCATTCTGCAGACTATCTCCGCGCCACATTCCTATTTCACTTTACTCAGCCTCTGGCAGTGTGTATTGATTTTGTTTAATGCAATATGTAAACATTTATGTTTTATTAAAACTCTCTTGTCATTCCTGCCACTGTGAAAGTGCCCCCCCCCGACTGTTAATTTAAATAAAAGGGGAGAATCGTTTGGCCTAAAGACCCAATGCCAGCTAAGCCCTCTGATCCAGAGATTGTCGGTTTGAACCGCGGAAAACTCATTTTGTCCCGCTCAGGTGCGTAACACGCCGCCTAACCTGCAGTGCGATAACCGATGAGTTGGGGTTGGGTGGGTTGATGGGCGTTCATCCCTACTTCCTCGTCGCGCCTACGTGTTAATCACGTTTTAACAGCTACCTTAAATACAGTAAATACAGTGGTGAAAGGGAGAAAGGGAGGGGTGAGACACGGTGCGTTAGCGTGCATCAAGGTTCGACGCTCCTCGGGGCACAAGGCTCCTACGAGAGAACGAAGTCTCCAAAACCGCGCGCAACGCGAGACGTCAAAAAAAGAAATGGACGGAGCGCGGAGAAGGGCTAAACACAGCCGGCCAAGCACCTGGAGGTGTCTAAGACCCGAGCGAGACAATGCTGAGTGACATCAGGGACCCGCTAATCCTATTTACATTAAGATTGACTAACCTTGTCGGGCCGGTGCACGTTATTAATGGAAAGCGCTCCCGAATTAATCATAGCGAGGGTAGTGTCCTCATTACCACAGAGTCACATAGACAGCATGAGGGACAAGGCTTTTCCAGCATAGTATTGTGGAGGGGGGGGGGGGGGTTAAGAGCACCCGCTAACCCAAAGGCGACCGGCTACGCTATTGTTTTTT
>JAOYSI010070569.1:0-22231 GCA_025775065.1 Hiodon alosoides
CGAGATGTATATTTATATTCCCAAGGCGGATGTCTTCTCGTACGGGATCGTCCTGTGTGAGATCATCGCACGGATACAGGCTGACCCCGATTACCTTCCTCGCACCGAGGTGAGCCCTTATTCTTGGCTCCGAGGCCTTGTTGGTTTTTACCGCTTGCAAACACTGCTGAGGAAGTCCTCGAAATTCATCAGAGATGGGGCACATTGGAAACTTAGCCCCGCTCTTCCTCATCTCCCCGGCAGAACTTCGGCCTGGACTACCATGCCTTTCAGAACATGGTTGGGGACTGTCCACCGGACTTCCTGCAATTAGCCTTCAACTGCTGCAATGTGAGTATAGATCCATACACTGGAACAAATGGCAAACAGATGGTCTTATCCAGACCAATTTAATTGGTTAAAATGAAAACTGTAACTGTACTTCTTAACCTGCACACTGTTGACTAGAATGTCAAGCAGTGAAATCAAGGGAACTTGATGTTCAAATGTAATTACCCTCTGGCTTATGTTTGTGTTCTCCAGATGGACCCCAAACTGCGGCCCTCCTTCCCCGACATTGTGAAGAAGATGGAAGTGATCCTGTGCCGGCTAAAATCTGAAGAAGCTGAGCCGGAGCGGATCCACCTCGGTTTGGATGTCGACCGGAAGACTATCGCCAAAGGTGCACCTGGCCCCCTCACTCCTCCACCTGGCCCCCTCACTCCTCCACCTGGCCCCCTCACTCCTCAAGCTATTAAAAGCCCAACAGCTCCATTCTTACAAGCAATAAATATCACGCCTAGACATTTCCTGCCCATTGTAACTCCACAACTAATGGAGCATTAAGCAGGCACTGGTCCAGTTTCCATGTCCAGCCGGTTTCCTTTAATGAATACTAAAGGGGAGGGCTTAGTCTGCCTATTTCTTATAATTCTGAGAAAACCCCAGAAAAGGTATAAAGAATTGATCTGAACTGAACAAGGTACGTCCTGGGATATTTATTTCCAGGCTATTTCAAATTTTGACAGCAGCTTTTGTTTCTTACTGAGAAAGCCATTTCTTAAAGCTGAGGGTGCTCATCACTGTATTTAGTATTTAGATCAGTGTTTGTATACAATTTAAAAAAAAAACTAAATTCTTAAAGATTTTTGGCAATTTTTGGCAAGATTTTTTTTTAGGGTGACGTTTTCTACCACCTGCACCTGTGAAGTTATACATTGTTTAAATTGTATCTTAGCTGAGTAGATGCATAGTTTTCCACTGCTGACTCACTGCTGCCTCTTTGTCTGCACACAGGCCCGGGTGAGAAGATACAAGGAATTAAGAGGCTGAATCCCCTGGGACTGCAGGATGATAAGATCCCCCCCAAGTCTCCTCGCCCCCGCCGCAACATATGGCTGTCTCGCAGCCAATCCGACATCTTCTCCCGCAAGCCCAGCCGTAAGGTAAATGTGCAGGACCCCTACTACAACCCAGGCCCCAGGACTGCACCAGGGGCCCGCAAGATCAACCCCTTCAATGCCCGCGAGGACCTGAAGGGAGGAAAGATCAAGTTCTGTGATGTTCCCAGCAAGTCCGTCTTCTCTCTGATGTTTGACCTGCACTCGCCCTCCAGTGCGGTCACCTCCCAGCCGCAGCTCCTCCCAGGCCCCTGGCAGGACCCCTGGCAGATGCCCGGCCGCCGCTGCCGCTCGCTGCCCGTCTCCCCCCGGCTGCCCCCGCGTGACGTCTTCTGCCACGCCGCCAACGCCTTCTCCTCCGCCTTCTGCAAGTGCGACCTGGCGTCGCTGGGGACGGAGGGGCGACAGAAGGCACTGGGGGCCTGGGTTGGGAAATACGCGGTGATGGAGATCCCCCCTTACCGGCCCAGGGTGGAGGAGGAGGAGGAGGAGGAGAAGAGCTGGTCTCCCCACCCCAGCGACCGCGGCGAAGCAATGGACTGCTCCAGCAGTCGCGGTAGCGCGGACGACGACGGCGGTGAGGACCAGCAGTTCTACCCACCCGAGGCTCAGAACGGCGTCTCTGACAAGCCCTGGGCCTGTGAGGACATGGAGGCCGAGGACCAGGAGGATGCTCTGGAGCATGTCCCAGCACTGGACAAGGCCTCCCTGAGCCTCTGCCTCACCGTGGAGCCCCCCGGCTCTCCCACACAGGGGGACTTTGGGCCCATCCTCCTGGCCACCTGTGTGGCCCCGGGTTCAAAGGTCATCCCCTCCAAATGTGACATTTAGAAAACTCAGTTGGAAAGAAGAACTTAACAGAGAGAGAATCCCTCCTCGGCACCACTTAGTAATAATACGGTCATTTCAATGGGTGGCTTGTGGACAGAGATTATTTTAGATGTTATTTAATATTGAGAGAAAAAAAAAAGATGTAAATTTTGTGTTTTGAATAAAGGCATCCCTTTACGTCCACAAAGTTTGTATTTAAGTGAGCGGAAAAGGCACTCAGAGACCATCACAAGCCCGGTTCGTAGTGCATGGAAAAGACTGTGGTCACCTCCAAGAACTAAAAAAATGAAGCATCTGACTGATTACCTCATGACCTGAACCTTAGACGCCCAAAAGGAAAAGAAGTACATTTGCACTAGGTCCAGCCGCTCTTTGTCATGATGTAAAAGCCCTTTATCTCAATCCGTCTCCTTTAATTCGCTCGCATGGTAATGTCAGATCCTTCATTTACAGGAGTAGACATGAAATGGATCTCACTCCCACAATGATTTTTTTGTTTCTATAATGGACATAAGTTGACTACCATTATAGAAGCATTGTAACGCATTGGTGTTTTAGCCGGGCATAACAACGTTAAATATTATACTGAACTGTTGCTGAGCTGTAAATCCTGTGAAAACTTCCTTCTCTCTGTGGGATTTTTAAACCCACAAAAGCCTACTGAAAGCTATCCAGACAATGGAAAGCCAATAAGTTCCGTTTTCTGTTTTTTTTTTTTTTTCTTTACCCAATCACAGCAAACCTTCTAGAACGTATCTAATCGGAAGATATGACCGAACGAGTGATTCTTTTCATCCTTCAGTTACGCCTGACTTCTTTCCGGACGTCTCGTTTTGTTGCGCTCGACGCAAATGGCTTATCCAAAGGGAAAATATGAATAAAAGGAAATCGTATTGTGGTGAAGGAGCCTGGTGAGTGTATTTCAGTCCCCCCAAAAAACGGCCTTTTTCAGGGTCAATGCATCACATGCCCTGACATTTGTTTATCTGTGGGAGCCACTTCACAACTTCTCACCTAGAATTTCACAAAATGTCAAACAAGCATTCCTTGAGAAATGATTAGGGCACAGCCTTGTGCTGCATTGTACACAGAATAATAGTTTTGACTGTTGGGTGGGAATACCATTGTTCAGAATTTTTTTTTGTAGATTTTCAGGCCACTAACTCAACGCCATCCTGGCGTTGATGTTTCTTCAGTTTAGTTGCCAAACGTATTTTTAGACATATCATAATTAACACATCCCTGATCTTCAATCTTATAAAATAAAGTTAATGGGGAAAACTCATATGCTTGTTAAGTTGTTTACCATGCGCACTAAAAGAAACTAATTCTAATTGTCTAAAACGAACTATAAGCCCACACTGGTTACACAGTCTTCTCAGGAGTTATAAATGCCGTGGGATTTGGTTTTCTGAGCTGTATGGATAGGTCACGAGAGGCCGGGGTCAATCTAAATATACCGGCACAACGTGGTTCTGGGTTCTTGAAGAACCGCTCAATCGCACAAGCTGAGCGAACGGAACATGTTGGCACAGATATTTCACCTACTCCTACTTTTGCATCTTCAGGGCTGCTGAACAATGCTAGCCTATTAATACTTAAAACTGCACTTGATGGGGAAAAAAGTTTAAACGTGTATTTAACCATGTATGCATTTGTCCTTTGTTGTTTGTCACTACGTTTCTATGCAATAAAATAACTATTCTGGGATATTTGACTTACAAATTTTACAGAGTGTCTATTTTGATATAAGTTTTGCTACATATTTCAATATCTGTAAAGACTGTTGAATCTTTGTTGTAGTAGTTCATTGTAGAAACGTCACTGTTTTTGATGTAGCCTGTGACAATGTTCGGTAATGTGCTCATCCTATTCGTTTAAAGTTGGTTTCTTTGTTCTGGACTCCGGGCGGTATGCGTTTTATGGAACACACTGTTTTTAGTCTGTACCAGAACAGGTGAAAATTTTAACCAAAGACGGATCAGGACTAGAAAATTTCGTACTTCTGGCTTTTTACAACTTTTTAAAAAAAAAAGGAACAAGTCTGTGCAAATGTTTGTATGTAATCCTGATTGCTTTTAATAAAGTAAAAATTATTCTACTTCTCCAGTTTATTTCTGGGGCCTAATCGTCCATTGGTGCAGTTGCTTCAGACTAAACTAGTTTGTAATTCTGGCATCTTTGATCATGTTGATGAACTAAGTTTTCAACTAGCTTTAAATTGCTGTTTTTTTTTTTTTTTTAAAGCAATTAATGAGCATACTTGTCGGCTAATAGAAACTCTCCGCCACCCAGAGGTATGTTTTTGTTGGGCTGTTCAAAACGTACACTCAGTGATAGATAAAAGGTTTTTATTTCACAGGGTCAGCGTCCAGTTAATGGTTTGCATGGTATCAAAATGTATTGAATCCTTTCCAACTTACAAATAAAGAAAAACAAAATTGGCACGCAATTACCTGAACAGCAAAGAAAATGTATTGCCAGCTAATTATCCCTGTGCAGCTGGATCAGCTCTTTCCCCACACAACCTCCATTTTGTGTGTGTGGGCCTTGGAGGACTTGGAAAAGGTGCTTTTGACAATTTGCAGTGGGACCGATTTTCCACTGAGGTAGAGCTTGTTCGTGCAGTTTGGGAGGCATGTCTCTGATACCGCGTGGTCCGGGCTGTTGCCTTTCTGAGAGCTTACATAGGAGAAAATATACCCAGTCATGAAAGCATCAAATCCTGCCCGGTGTGTTCCGCCCTCCATCTTCTTGTGTTTGATCTCCGTCTTTCCTGGGGTCCCGTTCGGAGGTGCAGCTTGCCGTTCAGGGGCTCCCTCATCTGCAGGCATGTGCACGTCAGTCACGTTGTCCTCCTTTGCCTCAGCGAGTGCCGTCGTGGAAACCTGGGGTGCCTCTGTGGCAGGCTCCATCTCGCCCGGAACTTCAGCATCCTCTACGCGTGGCTGTTTACTCGCAGGGCTGGCCTCTACGCGCGGCTGTTTACTCGCAGGGCTGGCCTCTACGCGCGGCTGTTTACTCTCAGGGCTGGCCTCTACGCGCGGCTGTTTACTCTCAGGGCTGGCCTCTACGCGCGGCTGTTTACTCGCAGGGCTGGCCTCTACGCGTGGCTGTTTACTCGCAGGGCTGGCCTCTACGCGTGGCTGTTTACTCGCAGGGCTGGCCTCTGCCTCTTCCTCCCGATTAGCCTTCTGCTTCTTCTTACGCTTCCTCCTCTTCCTCTTGTCTTCCTTGTTTTTCTCATCCTGCTGGATAATGAGGTCGGTGTCGTGGGACATGGGGCACTCAGACCCATTGGGGCACCATCCATAGGCCTGTAAAGACATTAACAGCGAAACTCTTTACTAAGTGATTACTTAACATGGGATGCTTCCATAGACATCACTAGTACATGTACCACATATAAGGCCATTTCTGCAGCATGTGCACATAGAAATTTTAAGAACGTAAACATGTGACTGGTCACCTCTTTGGCACCTCTAAGCTTGCCTGGTCTTATTGTATGTCTGTTTCAGAGAGTGGACGCCAAGCTGTAGCGGGCAGGAACAGGTGGGGCCAATAGGACGGTGTGGTGGTGTGGGTTTCTTAGGAGGAAACTTTCTATGTGCATTCTCATGTTGTTTCAGGAGATGTGACTTGTCTATTACAGGCCAAAGGCAGAAGGTCACCAGGGACTTACTGAGAAGCGTAGGCAGACGCTCAGGGGCCCCTCCTCATTGGGCCCCTCTGAGCAGGGCCGGTAGTCCACATAGCTGCATAAATGCCCAGAGTAATTGCAGAATTCCAGGAACAAATTAGAGCTACTGTTGCTCTCCACTATCGTCTTGCTGTTTTCCAGTTTGCTGGATGACAAAAAAAAATAATTAATTTTTTAGGCTTTGGATTGCTGCTCTCCAATGTCATTTGAACAAAATACAATTAACAAGTATACTGTATACATAATACATAAACTTGAATAATTATTTGAGGTCATCTTATCACGAAGATAATATTTCCTAGGCAGACCAAAAATATTCTTAATGATACAAGGGCTAAATTAGAACTTAAATTTAAACGCTTCAAACAAAATTGATCTCAGCTGATTCAAAAGTTGGTAAAACGTCAATGTTGCAGCACTTCCTTAAAGTAAGTTTACCCTACCGCTATTTTATTTGCCCCATGAAGTGCAGTTTTTGTTTAGACTGGAGTTATCGGTACATTTAGGTGACGAGTGTGTACTCACCACTTCTTGTAGGCATACTCCAGGTACGAGGCGGCAAAACGCAACTCGTACTCAGTGGCATACTTGGTGTCGAAGACGCCTGCGGGAAACATCTGGGACAGGTCGGCAGTGAAGGTACCCAGGCGCTCCGGAAGGTGGGCATAGAAGCACTGGTACAGGAAGACCATATCGATCAGTCCGTTGTGCAGCACCAGCGGCTTGCGGGCTCGAAGCAGCTCCAGGAAAAGGGTTCGCATGTTGTGCCCGTGGACATTACCACCCTAAAAGACGCAGAAAAAAGGGGACTAACACTAAAACACCAGGTCCAGAGCAGAGTTCTTGATGGGAAGAGTATTAAAGCAAAGTTCATACGAATATTGTTGTAAGAAACAACGTTTTTTTTTTAAATACCCGGATGGTCTCACCTTGTCATTACCCTTGTAATACGGAATGCCTTGGGCATACTGTTTATTGAAGTCGAAACCATGCTGCACCAGAAACTGCACAGATTGAGGCTCGATGATGTACTCTTCCGTACAGAGCAAAGTCAGGTTATAGACTTGCACCAGGTAAGTGTCACTTGGCTGTAATCAAAAAGGTCAGTGTCCACCAAAGCAAAATTAACATACATGATTTCATTGCTGGCTCATTTTCACCTGTATCTAAATGTTAAAACATGCCGACTACTTACTTTGTTCTCTAGCTTCTTGTAACAAGCAATCCCCAGGGACAACACAGACCTTGTGCGGGCTGCATGACATATGGCTTTGTACCTATCTTCAATACATCTTAGAATTAATAGAAAATTAATTTAGTTCAACTTCATAGCTACAGCACTGTACTATCATGACATTGATAATCTCACAAATATTAGACTCAGAAAGTCGTGCCCTGCTCAGGATAATCTGGTAGGCAGATGTCTGATAATGCTAATTCACCTGACCTCTCTTGTTCAGAGATAGAAACTGGTGTTAATTCACTACTTACTCTGCCAGCAATGCCTTCCTGCTTCCCAGTCCGCTTAGTTCCTATTGAAAGGGACAGGCACTTAGAGTTACTTTAAAATAAGTGGTGTGAGATTTCTTTAATATCACCACTGTGGAAACTCCAAGACACATTCCTAGCGACTGGGTTACATGGCAAAAAAAAAAATTCTACTGGTTTCTGGAGAATTAACTTCGAACTGCGGTTGTAAATGTAAAATAGCCATACTTACAGTGTCCAGTGCGAGGAAAGATGAAGTCTTAATGGCCAGCACCATAGCTGGCCACAACTCCATGAAATTGTCATTCTGAACATCGATGACAGGAACTACCATCGAGGATGCCATTTCCTACAATACACACGTGGTGCGAGTTATTGTATTATTAACCGAAAATATTATACTTGAAAGTATGTCTACACAAATTAACAGATGCATAATGGCCACCTGCCTAGCAGTTAGATCGATGTCCGAGGACATGAGACAAGAACAAGCTGCAGTAATAGGAAGCTACTGTTAGGTAGCAACCGGGGGTAACACATGTTTACTATATTATAGTATATAAGTGTATGCATTAAGTACCTTAAAGCACCATTTAGCTATTGTAGCAGATCATTGCTAGCCTAGAATGTAGAGGGGGAAAATAACAAGCTGGCTAATTGTTACTTACTTCGTTCAACCGTCACTCATGTGTTAGTGTTTACTTGGATGTCCGCTACCTGCTACCATCAAATGAAAGGGTCCTTGCGAGCTCGCCTACACAGAAAAAACTGCCAGATATGTTATATTTATTTGCTTCTGTTAGTCATAAGACTTGTAATCCTATTCATGAATACTGACAACGTTTAGAATAATCAGATGCATTTTTGCTCATACAAATTGAGCCCTTCATTTAGTAAACTGATTATTGGAAATAATTGTATTACGGCATTTGTGCAGACCTCCCATATTAAATACGTCATGAAATTTAGCCGTTGAGAGATGACTCGCCATTTTGGCTCTAAACAGTCAGGATATCAGTGCTTTTTCATAAGTGACCTTTTTATTTGAACAATATTTTGGAATTTTTTTGTTTTTGTTGTTAAATCACCGGCTATAACGTACCTTTTTTTTGTCAAAATCATATTTTCCTCATCTTCTCACAAAAAACATATGGGAAGTTTGTGCTAGCTACCTGGCTAGCTACACTGAACTCCTGCAAAGAGACATAGCTGGCTAGCTAGCTGGCTAGCTAATCATTGACAAGACAGTAAAATTATGGGAGGATGCTCTGCTCCAAATTGTTCAAATTCTACAACTATAGGAAAGCAGCTATTTCGTTTTCCAAAAGATCCCGTGCGAATGCGAAAGTGGGTTATTAATTGTCGACGCGATTTTGTACCAACTCCATGTTCCAGGTTGTGTCAGGCAAGTTTGAAAATGATGGATGTTAAATAATTAATGACATGTCGTGTCACGCCTTTTAACGGCTTACTTAGGCCTTGTTGTTTGGTTGCTTGTATTCAGGTTAGTTAGCTTTGGAAATGTGTCAACAGAACATATTTTCGTGCGCAGGACCATTTCGAGGAGAGCCAGTTCGAGGAAATCGCCAGGTCGCCTGCTGGAGGAAGGAAGCTAAAACCCAATGCCATCCCAACATTATTTAACGTGCCCGACCCCCCTTCCCCCATCACCCCCGTTGTCGTGATTCCTTTCAAACGAGAATCGGGTAAGACAATTCGCTATACGGACGCAAATATTGTTCCTCCATTTTATTACAGTTTCACCTGCAATTTAATGTTCACCTGTTGATTAAAAAAACTAAAACAATTCACAGTAAGGTAATTGGTGTCCCTTTGTTGAGGAGTAAATTTTTGTTGTTTAAACCCAGGGAAATCTAATAAATAAACCTAGATGTTCTCTGCCTCCACAGTAGAGAAGGAACAAAACCTGGGAGACCATGGCTATGCACGGCGACAGCCCAAAGGAGAGGCGGAGGAAAGCCAAGCCGGTGGTCAGAGGCTAGAGGAGGAGCAGACCTGTTCGCTTTGTCAGCAGTACAAGGCCCAGCTTGAGCAGCAACAGCAGCATACAGCCAGACTGCAGAAAGAGGTCAGACTCTTTTGGGAGTTGGGTCGAAGTGTTCACTGTCCCACAGCTCTCTTGTCATCCTATCCCACCTTACAGCCCATGTTTTCTCTGTTTGACACAGCATCAAGATTCTTTATTCCAGCACAATCACACAAGCAAAAATCCTGCGTCTACCAAACCAAAAAAAAAAATAGCTCATCTGTCTGTTCTGTAATGCAAGTTACACACAAACACATGCAATACGTTTCTCTCTTTTGTGGCAGGCGGAAGAGATGAAGAAGAAACTGCACAAGCTTAATAAAATTGAGAAAGGCCTCCAGATGTTCCTGTTTGAGGACCAGATCCGGGCCCTTACCCTGGCCAAGCGATCACGGAGGGCCGTGTGGTCCCAGGACACAGTGCTCACGGCCCGGAAGATCCGATGCGCAGTGGGGGGGAAGGGCTACGAGCTTCTCCGTGAACTGGGCTACCCCCTTCCCTCTTACAGGACCCTGTGCAACCGCCTCGAGCCCAAAATGATGGTGCCGACTGCTATGCAAGAAGAGCTGGCTGAGCTTGGGCTGGGGATCATCTCTACCTGCGACAGTCCTGAAGAAAACTGCACTAGTGACAAGGGACTTCTCGGGGTGATCTCATAAAAGGAGGGGGGGGGGGTTTGTTTTCTTTTTTCACCCTGTGATTTCTTGCAAGCTCGCTGCTGTTGAGTTCTAATGTGGTTGATGAATTGGGAGAATTTGCATTGACCACCTACGTGGTGCGTTAAAGGCACCTTTTACATTTTGTTGTGCCATGAAGACAACCTGGAAGTCTGGTTTTAAAAGGTGTGGCAGCAATGAAGAAATGTACCTTTAAAACTTGTGTTCCATCAACATGGTTTGGGAAGCAGTTTTCTATTATGTATACATTTGTATTCATGCCTAACGAATAAGAGATATTTTTGTACAAGTGGGAATATATGGTGTTCCCAAGAAACGTGACCTTGTATCAGTCGTCAGTTATGTTTCTTTAATGTACTATTCCATTGAAGTTTTATTTCAAAGAGGTGTTGCGAAAATATTAATAGATTCTGAAATGTCTATTAATATGAACATTAATATTTCTGTGCTTAATCTGAGATTAAACAAAACCGGAAATGTTTCAATTAAGTACTGTGGACTTGCATAGCATTACAATACTCCTTAAAAGGTATTTTTTCAAGTGATCGACCAGACTCCAGCCTTCCCGAAGTTATTGCAGGGGCATGGAGTTTTTGTTACAGTGGTGTGGGCTCCAAAGCTCTTATGTCAGACACCTACGCTTTCAACAATATTTCCTAGTGGAGTTTGCAGTAATTATTTTTAAATATGTATCTCTCTTTTTGCAGCTGTAGTCTTGAGCAAACTGACCAACGAAATAATTACCCAAAGCTATTGTCATACCTACTGTAGTGAGTTTAAACACTTGGTAGCTATTGCACATTCAAGTTCCCTACACTATTAATTTCCTTTAGAGCTATACGCTATCTTTTGTATTTTGTGTTTGTATGATTGAACTGAAAACTTTGGCAAATGATGGAATAAATCTTGCATTCTGTGGCAGGCACACCGTAGGGAATTTGCAATGTCAAGCATGCCATAATAAAAGCAAAGGTACTGTATTCATTGAAAAAATAAAAAGTAATCTTTTAAAGTAGTCCTTTGGTCTGTTGTCCATAGCAACTCATGTTTGTTTATTTTGGGCATGTCTAGGCAATTACGAAGATTCTGTCACATCCAGAGAAAGTTTCTAAATCTATGACAAAAAGCTTGATTTAATGAGTAATTGTACTTTTAGTTACTTTTGGCTCAATAAAATAGTACAAAACACGTTGAACTCAAGGATTGAAATTTTAAAAATTATAGGAAAATAACCGTAATAAATGATACATATCTCTTTTTGTTTGAACACTGAGAAAATATGTAAATGTTTTTTTTTTTCAGATTTAACTTAAAAAAGAAACATTGTCTTTCCCAGTATCAGTTATGGTAAACAGATTAATTAAAAATAAACTTGGTTTATGCTTGAGAAGGTCAGTCGCCCCTCCATTCTTTGATACTACTTTACAATTGTCATAACAAATAGCTTTAAGTTATGTTACATATTTTTGTAAAATTCCTGATAAAAATCCCTTCTGGGAGCTGCTTAAATGATGAACCAAGAAATAAGAAGTTGGTCATGAAACATAAAGCATAAACCGCTTTTAAAAAAAGAAAAGAAATGATCAGCGAGACAATTATTTAATAGTTTCATTTCCACTGTGGGGTGATGCACTGATGAAGCATGTCACAGTGTTTACTCTACTAAAGTGAAGCAATCATTCATCATAGTGTTGTTTCATCTAACAGACGTGAATCCACACAACTGTCCCACAAAGGAATTCAAACCTGCGAGTGTCCAATGGATTCTCAGTAACTTTCCAATTATCTTTTACTGGGTTCAGCCTGGAACAGGCTTCAGTTTCAGTACTTTACGCCAATTATCATTGTTTGAAATTCAGTTTTTTGTCCAGGGACCATGATAAAGACATTATCTTTAAAGTCTGGTTCCAAGAAGAGATGTTACAAAGGACCCGGGCTGCAGAGTGATTAATGGCTGTAATAAGCAGATGACAGCAGGACAGTAATTGTTCCAGTATTTCCAGACTCAGACTTTGTACACTCTGTGATGTTTCTGATTCGTTACATCCATCTTTCTAAAAGTCTTTCTTGTTTTCTGGAAGACCCTTCACAGTGCCGGGTTCAACTGTGTGTTCTAATTAAAACATAATGGTTTGATGGCATTGTTCTTACTACAATTTACTGTTTCAGAAACATAGATTAGCATTTAGCAGGTTTATCCATGATTCACAGATGGTCTACATTACTGATTTAAATGGAGCTAGCTATGGTCTGCAGTTTTTTTTCCCCTGTAAGTATGCTATAAAATGTGTGCTAAATTTCATCTGGAGGTGTGAAAAAACTTCTCCTGAGGAAAGAGGTTGCAGCAAGGAAACACAAAACATTATTTCCTAACAGTATTTTTGTGTAACGTGGTGATACATTTTAGATTGACTGGTGCAGAATTTAATAAGGAATTCAGTGTTTGGGTCATCTATTTAATAGGATGCAATAAATGTCAGAATGTTCAAGCAATGATATTTGTTTCTCCCTAGCAGTTGAGATTATACAACATGGATGCCCTGACTCTTCAGGCTGTTCAGCAAGGTTGTTATCATTGTGCCCACAATTACAGGAGAAGTTGCCAGTCAACAGAGTAATTGTTCGTTTCTCATATGACAGCACAACATTTTAATTGAGTTATTATAAAGATTTGGACTCTGGGGTTATTAATCGACTTGCTATTTGAATAATTGACTTTATTTGAGAATCAAATATATTAAGCGAAAATGTTGATGCAGCACTGCTCCTATTCCCCACTAGAGGGCAGCGTGATATAGCCAACTGAGCAGTGCCCACTATAGGTTATGATCACCATTATTTTCAGCCTCATTAGTCCCATTTCTTTATAAATAGGTGCTGCCAAAGAGAGAGACAATCATTGCAATCATTGTTATATGAGTATAGGCAAACGAGTTCAGCCAGAGATCCACTGAACATGACCAGAAAAACAACTGGCCTTCATGTCGATATATAAAGCTGCTGAGTAAATTTCTTACTGAAATACAGGAAAGGTAAATTCGACATATGTGTGGTTATCTTTGAAACTGCATTTAAATAAGGGACAGAGAGAGACTAATAAGCCAATTCGTGGCCATTGAAGGGATTCATGTTAATATATGAGTAATTTTACAAATGATCCTTTTGAGACCCACCCAAAATGTATTTATAACATTTATCTAAAGCACAAGACATTTGTGCCAGGACATTTATCTTAATAATCATCCACACCCTACGTTTAACAGGAACATTTTTTAAGTTTCAAGGCTTGAAATAATTAACAAGGATATAGATGGAACTTTTTTAAAGTACTTGTTGTGATACTCTGTTGCAGTTTTTACCGAGAATCAATTAAGATTCTTCCCAGGGTCAAATCTTCACAGTGGACATGTTGATGTGTTTCATGTTTGTTTCACTCTTATGTAGTTCAGTTTGGCAGTCCTTTATCACAACCTCAACAATTGATAACTAGACACGAGGTTGTGTAAACAAGGGGGAAAAAACAAGACGACTTTGTGTGGTTCACGGCAGTAATGTCCGAAAGCTCTCCCATATTTTGATTACAGAGAAGCTGGGACTACTGATGTCAGAAAAGTTTGTAACTGTTTCTGATCAAACAGCGCTGCACTTTTTAGCCAATACAAATGGCTGGCTTCAGTGACCGATCTTTTATTAACAGATTGTGGAGGCTTCAGTGACCGATCTTTTATTAACAGATTGTGGAGGCTTCAGTGACCGATCTTTTATTAACAGATTGTGGCGGCTCTTGTTTAGATGTCTACTCTATTGGCATCTCTAAAAATGTGTAACAATTTTTCCACTACCATGTCCCAACAATGTTTTTCTATGATTTTCCTCACATAAGAGGAGTGACTAAGGTTCTTGGCTAAGATATATACGTATGTTTCAGCAGAATTTCAATTTTAATTTCTCCCTTATTTGTTTGATTTGTTGAGAGAACTCTAAGGCTCCTATGATTATTAGTCACTTCAAGAGCCAGTCTTGAGCCGTTGCCATGACGATTAAGAGGCTTGTTGGCTTGACTGCGTGGATGCAGGGCCTGTGGGAGGTTTACGTAGATGGAGACATTTCCCTGGCTCACCAGGGCACAACCGCAGAAGTAGTAGTGACCATGAGCATCAGTGATGACTGGTCAGACTAAGTGAAAACACCCGCAGGTCGTACTCACTTCGGTTTGAACGACGACTCGGATTTGATCCAATATGACTTCCCAGCTTGAGTGTACCTGCAACTGTTGTTTTGAATTAGATAAAACTCTGCAGTCAAATGATTTCTACCCTCTCTAGAATAGAGCAACCTTGTTTGCTCAGTAGAGGGAAATGATATTCTCTGAGTGCAGTTTTGTTTTCCCCTCTTCCAAGCACTTTTTAAATGGGAGCCATCCTAATTACCTTTAAACTGTACTGGAACTTTTCACACTTGTCTATTGAATTCTGTGATTCGTGACTCCTTTGTTACATTTACATTTTGTCATTTAGCAGACGCTCTTCTCCAGAGCGACGTACAAAGTGCTGTAGATTACTAGTTAGCTGATTCATCCCTACCTTTGAGGTCACAGAGCCTTTCAGAACCATAGATTTCTAGCTGGAACATGACACTCATTTTGAGCTTCAATTTGAATGGTATTTTTCAGATTGAGTTTTAATTTGCACCCTGCTGTCAGATGATAAGGGGACAATCGGTAATTGGTGTTGAGCCACCAGTGGCCTAACAATGTGAGACCACAAACAGATGTTTTAGCATGAGGACTCAGTACACCTTGTACACCTCTATGTTGGTAGTTTCACACTGCAGAGAAGAGACACACACAAACTCCCCTGTATCCTTTTAGGATGGAAAGAATTGAATAATCCCTTGTGAAAATCACATCTCTGTGCTTTGTCCTTCACTCTTGGTTTTGAAACCGAAGGATAAATTTGCCCTGAGCTCATGTACATGTGCTTGATAAAATCCATTTAAAAGCCAGGAGATAAAAGACAGAAATTACCATTTCACAAACAAGTCCTAATCAGCGGTGGGGAAATAACACCTAGAAAATCTACTTGTGAGATTGTTGGTGTGGCTTTGTGAAATATCCAGGAATCTCTTGTTCCTGACCCTAAATGTCAATTTGGCTCATTCACAGCAGTGGCATTGACAGCTGTTTTGGTTTTTTGTTTTTTTTAACACGTGTGAACTGGACCACAGCCAAATGTTCATCTGAGATAAATGCTGACAAATGTCAGTTGAGTGTCAGCACCTTGCTAATTACACCTAGCCAACATCATATACAGAACAAAAAAAACCTTTAACTTAATACCCTATTCTGTGAAATGCGCTTTTCGATAATTTACATGTGTTCATCAGATAACCAAGGTGTATCATAATATTTGTCTTTGGATTTCGCCAGAACAAATGAACTTTCCTTTTGGAAATATTATCTGTCAACCATTTGTTGATGTAATATATTAAATGTCACATTGAGCAGACGCATCTAAAAAATGGTTTGGAAGAAGTGAAAAAATGGTGGACGTTTTTAGGGTTCCCGCATGCAGGATCCCTGATGACATAGAATTCCAGATGTGTGAATAAATGTTTGTGATTGGAGGTTCATTGGGCTCTATTCATTGCCATGGTGAAAGGAGATGTATAGCACAGACAGAGACTGCATTGTGGCTTCTTCTTCTCTACCCATGATGCTCCTGGGTTAGGTCAAAGGAGTCAATTCGGCAGTGCAAATTCTGATGTCAATGTGATCTAAATAAGCTTTTGTCATCTCCTACATCCCGGGCTGGGGCGAGGCTTCTCGACAAGGGTACCTATGAGACAAGTGTCCAATCCAACGAAAGCAGCAGTGAATTTGTGCATTCCCCTGTTTGCTAATGAGGATTCAGATCTATCTTGACATATTTTCAGCCACTCAGGTTCCAGCAAGTGTTGCAATTTTCCCAGCCAAATGTTTTTGGCCAAATGTAGATTGTGAAATCTTTACGCAGGAATTGGCCTTGAAACTTAGTGATATTTGCCTACGGTAAACCTCTTCTGAAAAATAAAAATAAAAGTTATTTATTTGAAATGATCACTGTTTGTGTAGTGCCTTGTTTGAAGTTGTTGTCTTTGTAATTGCCTGGGAAATGATATTTTGTTGCTTTTCATTACTCTTGACTGGGCTTGGCAAGAGGGGTGTGGATTTTTACAGCCTCTGTCTAGTTCATCAGCATCATTTCAACAGAGTCTTTCTTCTTTGGTACAGGCAGGCAGAGTAAAGGCTCCAGGGCATGTAATGGGGTAACAGGTCTAATAATTCAGGTTGGATCATTTCAGCCTTGGTTCATTATGTGCTCAGAACATTTTTAAAAACTCACCTTCACTCTCAACTTCCGCGTGATTATACCGAATGTGAATGTATTCAATTAGACATTCACCCCTGAGGAGGTGGAAGTTGCACCCCTGGAGAGTGTTGGAATGTTTTGACTGCCCCATCCCCCTCGCTTTCCCCTGATTGGCCTTTCCCACCGTGGGGGGGTGGAGTGGAGTGCAGGGCCCTGATAAGAGCACTTAAAAAAACCAGAGTAAAGAGTGAGGTTTGCAATTGCCAGGCACACAGAGGGGACAAAAAGTGGACCAAGGAAGGTAAGTGTAGCAGAACCTCTCAACCATTTTATCATTTAAATTGAGACACTTGATTACTTCATTGCTTTCGAGGTGTATTGACAAAAATACATGTTGTTGTTTTCTCCTGCATAGCTTTTAGGACACTCACTTGGATTCCAACGGCGGTTTAAATTTCCCATGCTTCCCTGGAAATGGTAATTTAAATAAAATGTTTTGGCCCCTGCAGGTGAGAACCTACTGGAGAAGATGCAGGGTCTTGGGGCTCTGTGTCTTTCCGCCCTGCCAGGGCTGCTGTGGGCAGCATCGCTCTTTGTGGAGCGCGAGGACTCGAGGATCTGCAAGCCCGCACCTCACTGGGCGATTGGGAATCTAACTCCCATGAAGGAGCAGCAGGGAAAGGTGGCGGTGGTGGCTCTGCTGAAGGCCAGCTGACAGTTCTGTCTCACGCAGGCCTCCCAGTAAGAGATCTGTCCCAGCCATTCCCATCTGTCAGTTGGTGTGGGTTCTATTCTAGGCAATTCCAACCTCTTAGGATGTTTACCTACATGTTGCAATTCAGAATATCATAATCATCTTGACACTTGCTGAGCTAGATGTTATATTACGTAAAGATTGAGAGCAAATGTAGATTCATAAATCCAAGAGCGTAGTTTAAGGACTTATGTTTGATTTGAGCTACGAGTTTCCCTAGAAATGGAAACCTGGGAGCTGTTCTGTAAATGCAAGCTTGTGATAAGCAACTGTTGTATCATGGTTAGCATTTCAGAATTATTTTTCATATGAAGGCAGCAGGCTTGGCAATGTTAGTATTCAGGGGGACAAAGGGAATAATATGAACAACAATTCACCAATTTGCCTGTAGGTGGTGCTATGTCCTGAACACCTCCAATCTGCCTTTGAGTGAAAATGGAAACTCTTTTGCAACTCTTCCCTTGGATTTAGAAGAGAAGTTTAGACTGAATTTCTAATGAAGCATAAACTTCACAGATGCATCACCTCATCATCACATCTTAAAACATGTGAAGTATGTCAAATGAATATGCTAGGAGGACGAATTTGAAGACCTGTATTAAGATATATTTGGGGACCCTGAATCAATGTTCATAATCACACACAGAATATAACTTTCTATGTTATTCCTGTTCACTGAAGAATCACAGGAAGTAACAACAGAGAAAATAATACATTTTGTGAGCAATTAATACTCAGCTCTGAGGGGGGAAAAATGTTTTACGGTTTCTCAGTCCTCTTTTCCTGAAATCTTCTGCTGTTTTCCATTTGTGGCCAAAAAGGTTGGGAGACTTGCGTGACAAATTATCCCGGGATGGATTGATGGATGTGGGCTTCCTGGTGGTGAACGAGCGGGACGCCCAGTCCCGGGCCATGTACTGGGAGCTGAAGAGGAGGACTGCCAAAGGGATTCCTGTCTATCAGCAAAGTCCCCTGCAGGATGATGTTTGGGAGGCCCTGGAGGGCGACAAGGATGACTTCCTCGTTTATGACCGGTGAGAAAATGCAGATACACGCTCACAAATTATTGAACAAAGTATCTTGCTTTATTAACAACTCCGTACCAAAATACTCAAAATGGGTATCGTCAGCCATCTTAATGGCTTCAAAACATCACTGTATTTGTATTAAAGTCAAATCAATATTTAATTAAGACTGCGAATTTGCCTCGATCCCACTTTGACACCGCTATGCTAATTGCATATAAATTTGATCGCTGACTCTGAACAGAGGATTTATTTTGGTCATTCAATTGGACATTCAAACGGACTACACCTCAGATGTGATTTTGGTCAAAAAAGGTAACATTAGCCATGAATTTGTTCATTTAAAAATTGTGGGTTGGCAACGTTGTCAAGAGTAATCAATTTTTATATTAAAAGTAAATTTGTAGTTTTAAAAAAGATGACTAAGGTTGAAATGAATGAGATTAAAGAACAAACAAAGGCTCAATTCATGTCCCAATATGATGATGACCCTTTCTTCCTGCAGATGCGGACAGCTGACGTTCCACATCGTCCTGCCGTACAGCTACCTTCACTACCCCTACATCGAAGCAGCTATCCGTGCCACCTATGCCAAAGACATCTGCGGCAACTGCTCAGTGAGTGAGATCGGATCGGCGGCTGACGGCTAGGCTACTTCCTGAGATTACAGAATGGCATCTTAAGGGCCATGAGGATGGGCAGCGGGTGGCATAGTGGATCAGACTTGAAGCCAGACATATTGGCTGTCTTAACCATGGAGCATACTTACATGATTGATTGCTTAATGGATCGCGGATAAAAACTTAACGCCACAGTTCACACATGGCAATATAATATCTGTTGTCTCACAAAATGAACGCTTTCTGGGTTTCAATCAGAATGGGCTTGACCAACGAGTCAAGGACTAATCACTCCCGTGCTTAATTAGTGTTTCACTTTCGTTGCAGATGGACTCAAACCTTACACTTGCGGCCAGCTCGAACGGTACCCAAATGAATGACACATGGGTCATCCGGAGGACCGGCAGTGATGAGACGGATGGTAGGGGGGCAGGGGAGCGCTCCCTGCCAACCACCGGCCCTGGACAGGAGAGGAAGGTGGTCTGGACTCCCACCATAGTCCCCCATCCACACCAGCACAGTATGAAACAAGAGCCGGAGACCAGCCCCCATCACCACATCCAGATTCCCCAGCAGAGCCATGATCACCACTTCATCCACAGTCACCACAACCACAGTAGCCAATAACAGCAAAGCGATGTGGGGCTGACTGATACTTCACCACAGCTGGATCAGGGATTGTCCTTGATTTTTCAGAGTTCACACAGCTTGGTCACAGCTCTAAGACTTTGTACTAATTCTTGTTGCATGTCAACAGCTCCAATTCCCATCTCTCAAAGATGGGCCGCTGTGTGTTTGAATTATTGATGGCTGGTGTGCATTGATAGGCCTGTCAACTTCTTATGTTGCCCAACAAAATAATGGCATTTGAGCTTTATAGCACAGTCTTGTATGCATTTGGATCCGCTGTTAACATGTGTAATGCTAATCATTCACAATCAGTTGTCCTATGTATAACAATGTGTTTTTGTATATTTGCGTTTTGTGAATCTTGCAGTGCTCTTAATTCCTGGCATATCTGAAAAATGTAAAATTCCTATGTAGGTCTGAAACCCTGCTGTTATTTGCTTTAGTCACAAAGTACAAAGTTTAACAGCCTGGGGTAGTTTATCAATCATTATCGTCCTCAAACAAATGATTGCTCATCCATTTCTTCCACCCTGGCCTCAGGGCCCTGAAGCAAGAATTGTCCTGCTGTTTTTGTGTTTGGTGTACTCTGGGTTCTGCTCTCTACTGAATTAATGAAATCTGCAGTGTAAACCACACCAAGGTGTCTGCAGATGGATGTTGTGCAGAAGGGTAGGGACTGACGGCAGTAAACATTGCCAGAACAGCGTTGATGGATATAGGTTTGAACTTTAGGACCCATGTTCTTGATTTCCTATTCAACAGAAAATAGACCAATCAAATGTTCCCAGCCTGATTATCTGTTATGATATTTAGTGACTGTGGAAAGCTATGATTATAATCAGAACTTCAGACCGGCTGTTCCTGCTTTCAAAAGTTTTTTTTCAAAGGTTTATTTTCTACACTTGCTTTTGCAATGAGTGCGTTCTTGTCATTTGATTAAATAAAATTTAAAAAACGTTATTTGTCTTCTGGGAACGTTTAATTGATCACAATACACTGAAAAACAACTTAATGGATAATTTATTTAGTTGCATTTTTGAATGAGACCTTTCGGAATGCCGTCGGGGAAGATCATTGTCGTAGTCTTATCTGCCTCTGTAAGTAAAGCTGGAGAACTGGGCGGGTCTGTCGCCTGACTGAGCCGCCATTCGTGAAGTGCAGAATTTTATGGTTGTAGGCGTCAGCCTGTATAATGCAATTTTACCGGGAGTATCTAGATAATTTTATAATTTACTGCGATTGAGAGACAATGACGACTGTTCAGTCAAAGTTTAAGGATAAGCGTCTCTGCGTACCGTATAGTCTACATGTGCTGTTGTTAATGAAACGTAACTCTAGTGTCACTATATGTGCCGGCGAATGGAGCACTAAGACGCGGTGCAGTCGAACTGGTGCTTCAACTTTTAAGCTTTTATGAAAAACAAGACAGCTTTCAGTCTCGTTTGCAGCAACTATTTCACACGAACTTCAGCCGAGGCGCATACCGGCAAAGTAAGTACCCCGTGTTTAATACAACGAATCGATACTTGTTATTTTACGTGTAGGTGTTATTGATAAACGGGTTATGTTTCCTGTTTTTCCAGGTAGTTCTTAAATTGTATTATTTATTTTTGGAACGTGTCCCTCTTACTACAGCTTTGAGTAAACGCGGTTTGATACATAACGTAATACCAGATGTAAATTATTAATCGTGGTCATGTTATTTTGTAAAAAGTTCGTGTCTTTAGATTTTATTTAGTAATTCATTGTAACTTTTAGTCTCCTTTGAACGGAATTACCCGTGTCTGTAATTAGCTTCCCACGTAAGCTGGTGTCCTTTGGTTGTGTAAGGGATTTTGTTAATACGTAAGTACTTGGCTTCCTGTCTCATCCCACTAACCCTTCTCCCGACCTTTGAAGCGTCATTGTTCCGTGATATGCTCTTTTGTTCAAACGGTTGAAACCCTTTCGTTAGATGGCACTATCGTGTAGCGTATTAAGAAAGCATGAGTAGACGATAGCCTATACCATTTACGTTAGGAGAAAGATAAATTAAGTGTAGACGTGACACTGGATGGATTTAGTTTAGGATGCCGCTGTCAAGCTTAGCCGTACGAGAGTAAACCTACTGTGAGTCGCTGAAGTTCTCCGTTTCGATATTACGTATATGATGAACGTATGGTCTTGTGTATCCATTATATTTATACATATTAAAGTTAGAAGATTCACTTGTTTATATTCTCTAATGAATTTTGCTAGAAATGTATTCTAGAATTTTAACTTAATAATTGCATTTCTCTTTGCAGAAATAAATGGCGTCCCATTGGCAGAAGATGGAAACCTTTTACAAATGGGTTCTGGAGAATGGAGGTATCTTTTAAAGGTTTCATCTAGATATGAAGACGGATGGACACTTTCTGACCCATTAACATTTAAAAATCTCCCTGTTTACATTGCACCCTGTTCCGTGTGATGCACGATACACAAGCTAATGTACTGTGCAAGGACAATTGGCATGTGCGTTAAGAGGGGAAACTGCCCTAGTGTTAATTATTATTGCATCTATTTTAAGGCATTGTTGTTCGTCATGTGTTTGTTTTTTTAAGTATTGCTCGGCCACGTTTGAGTTAAGTACCGCCCACTTTCTACTGATCAACTTCACCTAGCTTAAGGGGATAGTATTGTAACGGGGATGGCAGGCAGCGTTTCCCCCGCCAATGGGCTTTAGCCATCCCCGAAGGGGCTGCTGGG
>JAOYSI010070580.1:6928-21985 GCA_025775065.1 Hiodon alosoides
CAGCGTGCATGGGTGGTGTGGAATCACACGGGCTGTGTACGAGCAGCGTGCATGGGTGGTGTGGAATCACACGGGCTGTGTACGAGCAGCGTGCATGGGTGGTGTGGAATCACACGGGCTATGTACGAGCAGCGTGCATGGGTGGTGTCGAATCGCACAGGCTGTGTTGCACGCAGTGTGCTAAATAAGCAATACCTCGAAGGTGGGTGGTCTATTCGAGCCGTGTCCTTGGTGGCTGGATTCATAGCATGGAGCCAAGACCCAGTTGCCTAATTGGCAAAATCTGAAGTAAATAATAAATGTTCTGTCAGTTGATTCACGATGTGATCCAAATTTGGTGCAGTGCAGTTTTATTGCTATAACTTGTGAGCAATGCGTGCTCCGGAGCGGTCTGCATCTTTTCCGTTTTAAAGGTTTTGCTTGTTTTAAATCATCTCCGTTTTTTCTCTCTGCATTGGGAAGGCATTAGTGAGACCAAGAACGGCAAATGATTCACCAGTGACAGGTGTCATACTATCCTGATGTATAGCTTTCACTTCTGGCCCTGTCAGTCACACACTCGGTGCATCAGTGATGTACATACGTCGCACACTGCTCAAACGCCCTGAAATGGGATTTTTTCAAATTTAAAATGACGTGCAAAGTAAAGGTGCGAAAAATATATATAACCAAGTGTTTCGTGTTCTGGATCATGGCTGAGTATATAATGACAGCGATCCGTATTTTAAACTGTCAATAAAATGAACGGCCAGTAGTGAAAACAGTAACAGCGATTTGCATCCTGGTTTTGGTTTAGCCCCTTTAATAACATTGGCTTGCTCTAAGTTTGCGTGACGCAGCAGTGATGGACGTTTACTGCTGTTTTTATCATCCTATACTGAGGGGGATGCTGTTTCCCTTCTCATTCATTTCATTAGAAGCCCTCAACAAACGTTCTGTATATTTAACTCAAAATCACCCAATAAGCATCTCTTGGCTATAGAACGTATTGGTAGATGGCGTTGAGTAATTGGTTTTGACCCATACAAATGGCTGCGATTGAACTGCGACGCTCAATAGGTGAAAATGACCAGCTCATGGCCAGCAAGTGAGTCATTCAAACTGTCCATCAAGACCCAATGCGACAGGTGCCTTTGCTGCGGAGGCAGCGTGGATTCATTTCTAGCAGCCTTTAAAGTGAAATCTAATTTCTGACGACTGACCTGTCACTCGTTACTTTGTGAAACTCTGCCTGAAATGTCACCAATGTGCTGCCGCCGCCAGTGTCACATTAGCATGTCTAATTGGTTTCCACTGGAGTCAGCACGCAGCAAATGCTAGCCTGGCGTCATATCCACTTACTTTGAAGTAGTTTCTTATGTTGTCCCTGCTGGAGGTGCGTCTGCGTTCGGTGCCTCAGCTCCACTGATCCTCTGTGACATGATAGGACTACCTTAACAAACTTCAGTCTTTGCTATTTGAACCTGGGTTAGTCAGAGGTGGCAAAAAGTCGTCCTTAGAAAACGATTGTTTCAGGCCCTTAAGTTTTGCTCTGTAGCTATTTCAATGGCCCGGCTTTCGAACGTGCATCATTGAAAGAGATCACAAAAAAAAAAAACTTGGGACTGGATCGTGTATGGATTAAAACAATCGCTCCGGTCGTTAATATGTGCTGCAATGCGGAGTCTTTCGCTGTAGCTATTTTAGTTGGACAGTTATGTACTTTGTCATTCTAGTATTGAGTATCATGATATGTTTGGCTCGGACCCTCGGCTGTCCCAGCTGGGCCTGTGCATCACCGGGAAAGCCCATTCGCGGCCGGCACAGCGCCTTACGTTTCAGCACCATGCAGCAGAAGCAGTGTACGGTTTTTAGGACCGGTGGAAATCGACTGCAGTTGTATCATGGTGCCGAGCTGAGCCAAACGCGACGGCAAAACATGATAATCCGCCGAGTTCACCTTAACAGACGTGTGAAAAACAGGACTATCCTGTTCATTTATCTAAATATAACATCTTAATGGTGTGGCAAAATGTAGTGTTATATCTAGCAGGTGGTGCAGTGGTAAGGAACTGTTATATTTCCTTGGAACCCCTTATGTATGATATTTTATTATTCTGAACAATTTATGTATTATAAAGTAGTTAGAAATTTGACTACTTTGTGGAGCCGGCATAGGAAACGGAGATGTTAAAAAATAGTTAAAATATTTTTTAGGAGGTAAATTTGGATCAGATGTGTTGACTGATTTATTACTGAGAATGCATAGTCCAACTGCAAGGCACTTAGCCACAGTGTGTGGAGCCTTTACAAAGAAGCTCTCGGGATTTGGGTTTTTTCCCCTATGTAATGTGTGTGTTCGGTTCTGCTCCCCCGGTACGTCTGCTTGTTGAGGCCTGCGGCGTCCTGTGTTTGAGAGTTGGTTGGAGAACCACAAAGCCTCGCCCGTCTTCGCCTCGCCTGGCAAGTGAAATGTTGCTACGTTAGTTTTCCTGATGCTCCGGGGCCAATCCGGGTCAGGGACTTGGTGTTTGTGTTTGTAACAGAGATTGTTTAGCGGATGCAGAGAAGGCCTTTGGGAGGTGGTTATACAGGAAGTTGTTTTATCAACATTGCAGGATTTCATTGTGATTCAGTTAATACTGCAGGCTGCCTAATAATCGGTGTTGTGTATCCTGTGTTAGGCAGTTTTATTCAGAGTTCAGAACCTTTTCCATCAGAGGGAATAGAAATTGAAATTGCATGTGGTTTTGTTTGCGTTTGCTAAAATACATAAACCGTAATGTAAAGCTAACGACTTCTGATTTAATGTTGATTGCACAGACCGGTGGTCGCTCCTGGATTAAGTGTAATAGTGCATGCAGTCAAGTGGACAGGTAACTGTTGAGCAGTCGCTAAAATCGTACGGACGTAACAAACAAACATCTGTGGGCGAGAGGACTTCCAGCGTTGTCCACAGCCCGACATGAAAATTACCTGGCATTACTAGGACTAGCAAGCTCACCGTTGTGCGCATGTTGGTGACGTGACAAGGATTCTTCAGGCCGATGTCAGTTGGCTCCTTTAATTAAAGGAGGACACTAATAGGGCTCATTTGTTAGAGGGTACGCAACACGCGCAAAAGGTTCAGTTCGGTGGAGAGGCACACCTCTCCTGGTCTCAAGCCAGCTACTTCCGTATTGACTAGAATAAAATACGGCTTTAAATTTGTAATTGTTTTGAGCAAGTGATTCCTGCGTGATATCACAGGACACTTTGTGCCTTGTCTTTGTATTGTACAGACAGGTGCATTGTGAAGGTTGATCTGCTCCAGTGTTGACCATAAATGAAATAGGTGTCTTGTTAATTATTGACACTGCCTATGTATACTGGACTGCTATCAGTCACCACCTGTCGGAGACGGAAAATCGGTTTGATTTGTTAGAAGCCAGCGTACGTCATTGTAGCTTTTCATTGCCATACAAAAAGCGCTTAGGCTATTTTACCCAATCTTTTGACGCATTGAAAATGTTCTTGAGAAAAATGTATATCATGAAATGCCGATATATTGGTGTCAGTATCAGTCCAGTGCATTAGTTAAAACGGTTAATTATCCCCAAAGCTGGTGTGGTCCAGCATGGGGTTCGATTATGGAGTCTCCCAGGACACAAACACAGCAAATTTATTAAAGGCCGAGCTTAAAATGTATTTTATGAAAGTTTAGCATATCAAAACGGCTAGCAGAAGTGTGTTACTTATTACTAAACTGGAATATACTCAAAACAACTAATAAACTGCAAAAAACAAACAAACAAACAAACAAACAAATCAAACCATACAGTTTCCTGGCCATATGGGATATGGCTTTCTTACTTCCTCTTTCCACCTTTCTCCGCTCTATTAAATCTCACTCGACCAATAATAGGTCGATGGGGAAGATGAGTCACTTCTATGGCGTCATGGGGAATGTAGTTCAAGGGGCAATCATTGCTTCCAGCACTCCCCTTGCTGTGTCACAACGGTTTTTTGAGGTTTTGGATTTTAGACTGTATTAGCACTGTATTGATGCCCTTATAGCTTTTCCCTTGGCTTTTTGCCTTTCGCATCTCCAAAGGTCTGTCTGTTTATTGGGTTTCCAGATGCATAAAAATAATTTAGTATTAAAAAGATTTATGCACACAAAAAAACATAATATGTGCGCCTTGGCAAAAGAACGAAGAACATTTAGGTTAAATCTGGAACTCCTTTTGTCGCTTTTTGGTCATTTGAATTAATTGAATTGAATGACTGAGGATTATAATGTATTTTTACCTAGTTAATTGGCTGCGAGTGTCCAGTAGGGGATATTTCCTGTGGAGAGGATGTGCATAATTAACCAAGCCACACTGTAAACCTTCTCTCAAGGTTATGCACTGTGTGGCTCTTCGCAGAGATGTAGAAGCATTTCTCCACAGGGTTTGCCCTGTGGAGAAATTTAGGAAGCAACAATTAAATGGCCTTTAACTCAAAGCAAAAGGGTGACACCCTGAAGGAGAACCATTTTTGTCTGGGTCATAGTGTGATTTGTCACTTACAAGATATATTACTGTCCTTATGTCATTTTAAATCCCATTTGTATTGTTCCCATGTGAATAGTTTCAAACCAGTAAGGAATAATAATAATCAGAGTTTACCTATACAGATGAATTAACCACTTTCTTCTTTGTTTCCCTTTTATTACTACAGCTCTCTTTCCATTTTTACTTTAAAAAGTTTAGAAATCTAGGTAATGGATTGTCTAAATAAATGATTACTCTTAACATTAATTGTAGTGTGGATCATATGACTGCAATTAAGTTACTTATCTATGGATAGGTGTAGCTATAAATTTTGATTTACACTTATAAAATTCTATTTTAGCACGATTCACTTGTATGCCGCTCGGTAGCACTGAACAATATTAGCATTAGAATTATTTAGTATAAGCATCTTTTTTCAATCACATCCATGTGGCCCTTCAGTTCGTCTTCAGTTCGACGGTTAGCCGGGCCTTCAGTTCGACGGTTAGCCGGGCCTTATTTGGTGTGTTTTTCTGCATTTTGCTTCCGGAAATCATTGAAACCAGGGGATGCACACAAGTAACACATCACCTAGATAACTGCAGGGTTAAAAAAAAAAAAAACCTGAAAATTATATGTGGATAACAAGCTTATGGTGTCGTAGTATTACAATTGCTCATGCAGATGTCAATCCCTCAATTTTTCTAGTCATTTAGCTTACTATGTCACAGCTATAAGATGACTTCTCAAAATGAGTATTTTTATTTTTGGATACGTGTTTAGGTGAATGCGTTTCCTTTCCCATTAAGGGGGCCGTTTCCAGTCAATGGCTTCTGTTTCCCATCTCTATCTGCCAGCAGTCCAACAACCATGACAAACATTAAAGTCCAGAGGATTGAATTGCAACACCGCTAATTAAATGATCGATTACTTCTCATGCATCTGTGTGCACGAGGCAGCATGATTGAATTACATCGCACGTAATGAAAAGGCATTTCCATTTGTAAAGTAACGTGTTATCATATTCAGTGGCCAGCCAATAGCATGCCTTACTGCCAAGCGCTGTGCTCCGCCGTAACAATCGGATTCGCTCGGTAAGGGCTAGGCTATCACCGTATCCAAAGGCGAAATGGGATTTCAGTGGAGAGAAATGGTACTAAACCATGGCGTCTGTGCACAAATTTGCTTCTAGAAAAACAGCTATTCGTTAGTTAATTAGTTTAAATAAAATTTTAGAAATTGAAGAGGTATTTATTATTATATACTGTCCATGTTGGTTAAAGATCAGGACGGTTATTTCAATATTTCCCCATGAAATGTCGCTGAATGATGATGCAGATGCACTTCTGGTGATTCGAGTTGCGGAGTCATGGCTGCGGACGGCTGTCTGCCCATCAGGATTTGTTATATCGGAGCAGACCTGGCTGCGAGAAAGGCGTGTGGTTAGAATAGCTACACTGGGAAGCGATCCGTTTCTGAGGGAAGCACGTATGTACGATTACACTTAAGATTCCCCAACGGCTTCAGTATTTTAGTCTGTTTTCTGTGATCGTGACATGTGGAAGACAGAAGGGGCCAATGGCCCTTTATTCATTCATGTGAACGTCTGCGATGCCTGCTAGTTTTCATAGTTTTTGTTTATAGAAGGCACCATCCACTTTTACTTTTCATCGGTTTAGTTGGTACTACTGCCTGTAGAAGCCACGGCAACTTTTTTTGACTGGGAAATTCTGGATTCAGTCTGGATATTTATCATTAATGAAGACATCTGTGGTTCTGTCTTTGGAGCCAAGTTAATGTAGTTAATGAACAAAAAGTTGAGGTCCTGTGGTTATAAATGGGAGCCTCATATCAGCTTGGACTAAATGGCAAGTGTAGTGCTGTAACAAAAATGAGCAGTTGAACTAAACTGGCCAGTTTAGGATATTTCTCATTTCAGCCTTTCTCTGTGTAGTGTAACTTTTACTGGCTTGGCTTTCCGGAACTATTGGTTCTGGGCTGCCCAAGCAGATCAGCATTTCATATCTGAAGATGTATTCATTTGTAGAAATGGTTATAATGATACTGGAATATTCAGTTATGACAGTGTGGCGCTCTATGTTCTCCCAAGTGAACTGACCGGGGACAGCACTAAATTCAACTGATTGAACTGCAGAATAGCTGTGATGGTGAGGATATGCAAGAACCTGACATATCAAGACATGAATATTGTGGGAATTGGCTGGTCAGGGTTAGTCCGCTAGTAGTCAAAGCGTAAAGTTAAATGAGCATGTGCCTTGCTAATGCTGTTTTTCTGTTCTTTTGCATTACCACATGGTTATAGTGTATATATAGTGGATTTTTGTCACAGAATAAGGGTTTTGGACTATCTAAGCTGCAGATCTCCAGTGTTCCTCGAACATATACCCATGTCGGAGACAGACGTAAAAAATGCATGAGGGTGTTTTCTCATTAGGAAGACGAGGATTAAGAATAAGGATTCAACGGCACATGGCTTATTCTCCACCGAGGACTCATTGTGTGGTCATCCATTATGCACAATGTGATCAGCTTTTACAAAATGTAAGCGCTAAGTGGGGGTGGCAGGGTCAACCAGCTCTCATGCGCAACATGTATGTGTGTGCGAAAGGGAACGCTGACATCTGTTCTCTTGCCACGGCTTGTCATGTGCCCACGTTGGGTTAAACTAAGTCGTGGAGTTGTCTCTGCACGGTCTTCTTCAGCGACATGAAGGCATTCTATAAGAAACGCCGCGTGTTGCTCTAATGACCGTCTACAGCGTAGCCGTTCCCTGCCATGTGTTTGTCACTCTTGGTATCCTTCATAAGTTCCTATAGCAAGGATAAGATAAAAAGGGACATGTTTCAGCTCCAGATTGTCATGCATGTAGATAGAGTAGCCAGCACCATCTTTATTAATTACCATTGGTTGCTATGGCGATAAGAGTTGGCTTCAATTTTTGTTGCTGCTACACTGCGTTATCTTGTGAATACAGAGCTGATGGGCACTGTGTGGGGGGCTTTAGGTTTCAGAAGTTGGATTCCGTGGTCGGTACTGTGTTTTTTTTTGTTGGGCCTTTCAAACCTAATGCTATCTTTAGTTTTCTAGATGAGAGCACAACCCTCTTTTGTCCCTACTGTGGAGATTAGAGGTCACCTAAAGGGGGTTGCATGACAGGATACGGTTCCACAGTCGTTCGGCAAACTGGGAGTTGTGGCTGAGCTGGAGTCACCTTGGTCTTGGGTCTCCGCGGGCAGGAGATTGAAAAACTTCCCACAGAGACACACAACACTGCTTGTGAAAGTAGGGCACGGGCGAGTTGGCCATGAATGGGGAATAGAGCTGACGGCGTAAGCCCTGCCTAACGTTGGTACGGCTATGTAAGGGGAATATGGTATATGGCTTGGTCCACCTTACTCGCGGTTAGCTCTCTCAAGACGACACTGTTGTATCCACAGACTAATTCAGTAAGTATGGTGATGGTGGGGGCTGGAAGTATTCATTATGATTAATTTAAATTATTCCCATGCAGAAAGGAGTCATTTTAGTGGCACAAATGGAGCCAGCAGAAATAGATATAGCTCGTATTAACCAGACGTCATGCTCAGGTTTTACTGCCCTGATGCTCAACACTTTTCGTCAGAAGCTCTTCCCACTTACATGGGCTTCTGAGTCGATATTTTAGTGTCAGAAGGTGGGGCTGAATCGCTTAGGGAATGTCCCATTGGCCAGCTTTTTAGACCAATCAAATCAGATTTTGGCTAACTTAAGGCCTTAAGTTCTATAACTCAAAAATATTGGTTGAACGATTAACGGTATGACGTTTAAACTAGAGATCACGACGTTTGTCAGCTGGCCAGCTAGCCACAGCTAAAATAACTGTTATTTATACATAGAAGTAATGATAATTGATTTAATTTCAGCTACATATTGACTAAATAGTTACACGATTACATGATATTATTTGTAATAGTTGATACATTGCATGATGCATTAATCTAATAGATTAATACAGTAATAAATCAATAAAATAAAAGACAGGTTAATATTTGCTCATTATGATGTCTTTAGGCTTGATTTCTGCCAATACAATACGTAATAAGACAACTAACTAATGTGGTAACTCTGGCTGAGGCCCTTGTTGTCTTTACAGAGACGTACAAATTGCTTTAGTGGTGGTGGGGCAAGATCATGTGTTATTTAGGGCATTAGGCGAGCATCAACTGTAAACAGATTGTATTTCCTGATTACAGTGATGATAAATTGGCTTTCTGTCCAGCACCTTTGCGATTTGCTTGTACAATGCGTGCAGTGGTTTCAGTGTTGCACTGGCTTAAGACCAACTTGTAACACAATAAGACAAATGGGACAATCATTGAGTGCATACACAATTTGGCCGCCTCAGCGATATTTGTGACTTTAGACATTTAGAAATCGCCGAGTTGCTCAGCTATGCTAAAAAACTTTTCAGCTGGCTTCTTAAATGAAAGGTGTGATTCAATAATAATTTAATACTATAATTAAGTAATACTTAGTTAATGCGACACTGCCTCAATCCTCTCACATCTGGCTGATGAGTTTCATTGCTTCTTACACTAAAATGCATACGGTTTTGGCTGAATTAAAAGGCAGACATTGGTAAGTTAACCGGTCCGCTATTTTCACCAATGCTTCCTCAGGTTTATGTCCAAGTTTACGTGCAGCCAGTTGTCATGTGTTAGCATGACCGTAAACAACTTCGGTTCCAGGCACTCTGGCTGGTGGCCCCTATCTGTTTCAGCCTGTGAGTCCACAGCTAGAAAGCACGCTGCAGACTCTGGGGACACGGCTCGGTTACCTCCCTTCACAGGGTGATGGTGGCCAGCTCCCGAACCGCCCCGTAGACACTGGCTTTTAAGCCCCAGTTTACCTTCCCAGCCGATTGCTAATCAGCTAATTAGCCTGAGAATGCACCAGAATTGGACGCATAATTGAACGTGACTAAATCAAATGCCCATATTTCTTCCCAAGTGTTTTTTTTTTCCCTTCTTTTCTTCCAGTGAGACGCAATAAATGGTGTTCACTAGAAGTCTTAATAATCGTCAGATTTTGAAACGCAGCCACTGTATGTTGCAGCTAATAACCGGTGCATGCTGAGCTGGAATTTTTTTGGCAATTGTGTAGCTTCCTGTTTAGCCAATGTTTTAGTTTCCTGGCTTGCTTTTTCGTGCTGTTCATCCTGTCCCACATGCAATAGCTAGCTAACACTGCGCCCAGCGTTTCCCCCAGAAGCATGCCAGTCTCAAATTCTGCTTTGCACTCCGTTTAAAAATGAGAGCAAGCCTGTGCCATTTTTGTAGTATCGCCACCATGACTGACGGCACGTGTGCCAATAGCTTTGCAACGGTGGGGCGTTTCCTAATGCCAATTATAGGAAACATGTGGACTGGGATTTATCAAACAAAATGCACATGAAAGCCCCAGCAAATCCGGTGTCTGCCAGTTATAATGAATCCGGTCGGGATTACATTTTTGTTGTGCCAGAACCCTTCTAATAAGAAGTCATGAGCATGTTATCTACTGTCGGAGTTCCGTTTCGACTTCCTGTGCCATCTTCCTGTGCCATTTCTGTGCACAACGAGGTGTCTTTTTATTACGTTTGCCTGATGGTTAATGTCTCTTACAGGACAAATACCCCAAACACACCAAATACGCCAAAGCCACACTGGAATGGCCTAAAAACAAAATGGTGTCTGTCCTGGCGTGGACCAGTCAAATCAATCCAATCCCAGACCTCAATCCAATTGAATGTCTGCCTAAGTCAGAGGCGTGTCCGAATTGTGGTGAATTTGCATGCAATAAATTATTTAATATTTTCATTTTATCGATTTCTCTTCACTTTCACCTTATGGAGTTTTTTTTACCTTGACCCTGATCAAACAATCGTAATTTAATCAATTTTTATTCCAACACAATAAAATGTGGAATAAGAACTATGTACAGTCATGCATTCACACACACACACACACACACACACACACACACAATGTCTCATGGAAGTTTTCATCCATCATTCAATATTGTCCCATTTTATTGAATCCAATCTTGCCACGTAAGCTGGAACGTATTGTTAGGTCAGGCCAGTGTAGCTGAATGTGTTACAAATAAACCTTACACCCCCCGCCAAAAAATACAGTACCTGAGTCCACAGGCAATGTTTTATCAGGCCGTATGATTGATTTACTCCCATTCAAGCAGGTTTTTTAGTGTCATATCAAATGGATGTGCCGGTCTCATCCATTCATTCATCTCATGCTCGCCCATTAAAGTGATATGAACTACAATACCTTTAATGACCTTGCAAGTTGTTTTAGCAGATGAGCATGGCAGCAGTTAATACTTGACAATGTTTTTATCTAAACGGGCATGAAGGGGATATTACCCTTTGACTTCAGACATTTAGACAGCTAGACCTGGGTTTTGACTTGAACCCAAGGTAAGAACATATGCTGTGATAGCTTGTAGTGGCTGTTTTGGTGAATTCTGAGCGATGCCCATCACAGAATGCCGGTTAGAACTGGTCGGGCCAGTTAGCCCCTGATTGTACAGAACATGATTTGGTTGTTGTTGTTGTTGTTGAATCTCTTTATTTTCTTCATACACAGTTATAGGTAATAAGTAGAGCAGTGTGTGTATCTACATATGTCTGTGTGTGTGGCTGTGTGCGTGCGCGGCTGTGTGCATATGTGTGTGTGTGCGTGTGTGTGTGGCATTACTTGCGTCCGTGCAAAGAAGCAAATTGTGCCACAAATTTGGGATTATTTGCTTGCATGGCTCCCAGTAGCTTTGTCCCCTTCAGGGACAATGAGGAATTTGCAGATCACAAAGTGATGGACACGTGTCATCATTAAAGAACAACGGAGGGCAGACGCTTATGCTCCAAAACAGGGACGACGGGGAATGTCACCCAGGCAAACTGTCCTTGTCTGCATAGATAAGTTTTCCTTTTCATTTCCAACAACATTTTGTTTTTCCTCCTACAGGTGGTATTAGTCTTTGCACTCAGCATTGGAGCCCTGGGAATATACTTCATAGACTCTTCTGAGTAAGTATTTTCATTTAAACTTTTTTCCTGTTTTTTTTTTTCTCCTTAAGGTTTTGCATTAGATGACCCTCCTGCTAATTTTGTGCACTACACATAGATTGGTGCAAATCTGTTAGCTGTTGCTTCTGTCGGAATTGTGTTATGTTAGTCATCATTTATCTTTCAATTTTGGTTCCAGGAATGCAACTGGTATTCCCAATGAGCAGCTTAATAGCTTAAAAGAATAAAAGGCAGTTGAAAGTATTTGGTCGGCATATGCAATTATTTCCCACTCTTCCAATAAGCTATTTGTCTCGCACTTTCCTAATTCTAACTTTGGTAAAATATTGAAATATTTAAATTATATCAATCTAGATTTGAGTTTGATCTGTGATAATTGTTATTTGCTAAAGTAACCCCAAATTGGCAGTTAGTTAAGATATTTTAAACGGCATAGCAAAAATTACATAGGAATCATTTGTATGGTCTCAGTAGTTGCCAGTGTATTAATTATTAATTACATTCATGTATTATTATTTGGAAATTGTCCGAGATCATTCACACAGATACGTAAACCTTTCCCTCCACCTTATAGCTCTGCATAACCATAACACAGAATACACTGACCAGTCAAGGGTGACTTTTTCTCCTCAGTGATGTTTTCTCAATAAATTTTCACCAGAAATGTTTTCCTCCATAACCCAAAGTGGTGTCGTAACTGAGAAATGGAGGAAAGGAAAAGGACCAGTTATACGGCGTGTTTAGACTCATGATTAGAGCAGGGGATGAATGATTCCCAAAAGCATGTTGATTTGGTACCAGATTTGATGGAGGACAAGCGTTCTGAAGCGTTATCATTGCAAGTACCATGGCCATCGACTCCCTGCAATTATGATAAATGGGCTGTAAGTGTTTTGCTTTGGCTGTGTTCATGAACCAGGTTGTAAATGCTTCTGGTTTTCACATTCCCTGACTGTACGACAGTGTGTGCTACTTGTTATATAATCACAGGTATCACCCTGAATTGACTTGAATTTATATAGCAAATTGCAGACTTCAAAATAATGAAATTCTTTCTTTTAAATCAATGAAACCAAATGACAAAAGTCAATATTAAGGCCAAAATATACCACTGTGCATTACATTTCTCATAACTGGTATTGTTGTTAAATGGAATAAATTAGCTTTGAAGACACTCTCATCCAGAGCAACTTCCATAGCCTAGTTTTATGCTTTCCCTATTCGTACAGCTCGGTATTTTCTTGAGCAAATTCCAGTATGTGTCTTTGGTCCTTCCTGGGGCTTGGATCTGTAACCTACTGGTTAAACACACTAGGGCTTTTAACACGACCGTTAAAAATTTAGTTCAATAAGTGTGTATTTTTAGAAATGTATTTTGCAAAGGGAATTCATTTAAATTTGTGCAGAATTATTATAATTTTTATTCTAACTCAACTTATATTGTATGCAAACTGAATTTATAAGCCCTTATAAGACAAATGCAAAACAGACTGTTAGCTTTAAATAACGCACAGGCCTTTTATTTATTTTTTCCTTTCAACTATACATGCATGCATACATACACAATTACCAGCAAATTTGATTTCATTTCATTCTGCCCTAAAGTCAGGTGCTTTGATTGAGTTCTTTTCAAGCTCGTCCCGAAGGACATTTTGCATTTTTGTGAGTGTTGTAAAGCTTTTTTTGGAGCGTTTTGACTCCAAAGAAAGTCTTCCGATTTGTATTTACAATAGCTAGAGATTCTGGTGTCTCGTCAGTTTTTTTCCGAGCTTTGCATATCCTTTGTTGTGCGTCTCAGTAGACTCTAAATAAAGCCCTCTCTGTTGGCCCATGGATTCATAATGGGAATGACTGTTCAGCCCCAAGTCTTAACACTCCAGGTTCCTTTTTTTTCCTATTTTAAGTATGTGGGCCTTTAATGACCCGACTCATAATTTTAGCATTGAACGGTCAGTTTCAATAACTAACCAACCAAAGTGGTTGAAGATTTATCTGGAGAGGTCAGGCCTTGTGTCCTGTGGCGATGGCCGTAAATGGGTTCTACAGGGGCATTACATTAACCTGGACTGGGTGAGTAAGCCCTCATTTAGATTCCTACATCAATCGCGTATGGGAAGTCACCTCTTTCTGAGTCATTGTTCTGCCTTGTCACAAAATGAATATGAAACAATGGCATTATCTTGATGTTATATAATACCGTATATGCTCTTATTTAACGTGCAGTTGCTGAAAGTGAGCTTGTCGGGATGTTAATGTACGATATAGATCGGTGCAATGTTTGTGTTAATTTATGTTGTAGGTAGTTTAAATTTTGTACGTTTACTTGTTTACTGGCTAAGTGCACTTTAAAACCCGACAGCATCCATCTACTGCTAGTTGTGTGCAGGGGTAATAGAGAAGCAGGGCTGTTTACTGCTGTGTTTCAGAGCCCGCCAGCTGCTTGTCGGATTTACATGGACACCTTGACAATGATTTCATCTGCGCGTCTCGAAGGGAGGACGTTAAGTGTGTTGACATTTGTTGCAGGAGGTGCGACGTTGTTTGAGAGCCAAAGGAAATCGATAGAGTGAAATTTGAGTCCTAGAGAAGGGCATATCCCGGCTTGAGGAGAAATAAAAACATTATGGATCGTTTGGGACCTTAAAGTTACCCGAGAGCCCTAAATCATTCTAATTTTAGCAATAACGTTTGGCCGTAAATCATCGCCATTAATCTCTGTCCCAGGGGGCCGCGGCAGGCCCAGTAATGTAGGTTTCGGCGCGGAGGAGGCAACCCATGTTCACGCAGCACGGGCCCAAAGCTCCCCCTGGCCAGGAATGACAGCCTGTCTCCGGTTCCTTCTGCCTTCAGCTTTCAGTACGGTTACATAGCCCCGTAGCCTCACAAGAACCGGCAATTATTCAATTAGCATTATCATATTATAGCTTTGATCTAATATCTAGTCTTATATAAACCTCCACACGTTCTATTCTGTCTGCTGCGCGTGCTTAATTTCTCACCGCTGCAGTGCGTCTGGTTTTCATGCGGAAATACCTTTCCTTTCTTTGGTTAGCATATTGCAGCGTGTAGACGTGTGAATGTAAGACTTGGTGTGTTGGAACTGTACTCTGTTATCATTGAAATGATTTGGAAATGTCTGCCTGCCTTTGATATGCGTTATACCAGGGCAGGGGAGGTTAATGTGAGGTTTGTTTTTCCCCCCTGAAATAGACCTAGCTGTTCTTTTAAATTGTCCTGGGGGATATTAAAACGGTGCATTGACACTGCAGGGTGTCCTCAGGAATAGAATCCTCCATAACTGGTAAATAGCCCAGAACACTAAGGGCAGCTAGATCGTCACTGAGCAGATGACAAGTCTCCGAGTCCCTGGGTCCGTACGAACCCGAGTCCCTGGGTCCGCACGAACCCGAGTCCCTGGGTCCGCACGAACCCGAGTCCCTGGGTCCGCACGAACCCGAGTCCCTGGGTCCGCACGAA
>JAOYSI010070590.1:0-22226 GCA_025775065.1 Hiodon alosoides
TTTATACAACAAAAAAAAACATTTTTTTTTTTATTAAAAAACCGGGGGCGTAACCACCCCCCCCCCCCCCCCCCCCCCCCAAAAAAAAAAGAAAAGCACACAGAAGAATAACCTCAATAAACCCTTGCTATCAGACAAAGTACATAGTACACACCAAAGTAAACCAGGTCACAAAATTCTCACAACAATTGTGAAAGTAGGGCTCCAGGTATATGTGACTAGCACATTAAATATGAAAATCAGTTTTACGTTAAAGGGTAAAGAGTACGTTTTCCTGCACTGGACTAGATCAGTTTCACATTGATAACGCAGGTTGACCGTCGGATTTGACAGAAACAATAGGACAAGTTACCCATCCTCCCTGGACCTCCTAATCATATGATCTGACTCTCGTGAATCTTTTGTGGAATGGTTTGGAATGGCAAGCATCTAAACAATTTCTGCCTCCATTAAAACAGGATGGATTTAAAGATTTTAAATTATTTTTGTGTGGAATAGTTCCAGATGGCTATTCGTGAGGGCCAGGCACTGCTATGTGACAATTGGTGTTTCTACCCCCCCACTCTCTACCAGTGCATCAACAGCTAACTGTAATTTACAGAACTCCAAGACTTAATTATCTGCAGATTAACCTATTTTTCGACCTGTGAATAACAGGGCATGAAAGTAGATTTGGCTTGTATAACAAACCTACGTCATCTCCTTGTATTGAGTGGAGATTTTGGTGTGAGACTGTTCTTACTCCTTGGGCCACCTGGAGCAGAAAGCCCTGAATTACCGTAGTCAGCCACACCCAGGTGCTGTGTCCGCGCCCTTTAACTCCCTTCTCTTTAGCTCTTTTAGAGATTCCAGTAGCAGTTTTCTCAAGTCAATGGCCTGCTTTTAGTTACACAGAAATCAGAAGAAAATATGCATGAGGGCTCGGCAGGAAACATGAGCCGACTATCAGGTCCACTGACATTCAAACGGACATTTATGGACGTTTGAAATTCCCTCTGTAACAAAATTGAATTTTAATACTTTACAAGTACACTGTAGGTAGCTGGTAAAACTAAAAAATTTAAAAAATCTTTTTAAATATTTGGCATATCGTGTCTGGTGTTTTCTACTGTATCGCAAAGTGAAACAAAACTTAATCTGACCAGGCGATGATTTTCTCATTCTCTACGAGCCAGTGTTTGGGTTCCTTAGCTCACTGCAACCACTTTTCCTTGTTCTCCGCCGACAGGACTGGAACTCGGTCAGGTGGTCAGCAGCATACCCCATCCAGGACAATGTAAAGTGAGTTGTGCGTTCTGACGCGTCTCTCTCAGCACTGCTGTGCTCACCTGTTTAACTGACTGTAGCCCATCTTTTATACTGCACAAATCCTGTCAGCCTCAGTTGTTTCCGACCATTGGCTGGATTTTTGTTGGGTGAAGAGGTCACTCAGTGTTGTATATTGTAAATACGACTATGCACCACCTGGACTTCACCTGTCTTTACAGTGCAGGTTGGGAAAATTAACAAAATGGAGTTTGAATGTCTTGTGTAGTTGGACGTTGCATATTATATTTTAGAGGAAATAATGGGATGAGATACAAGTCAGCAGGTGTTGGTTGTGACATGGCAACAATTCCCCTTTCACAAGTACATGGGTTGATATTCATTTATGTAGCCAGCCCTCTGGTGCAACATAAACAAATACAAATACATTGCCTTCCTTGATGAAGCAAACGGGCACATTTTTGGCTTAATTATACCGCACTTGAAAATTGTAACGTAAATAACTTCGCTCAATATATTGTTGTATTATCTTTGTACTGCTAACATGCATTGTCCAACGACCATTAAAATTAGAGTATAGGGCATTACAGCAGCCGTTTGACACAAAATGAAATGTTGTCTCAGGACGCCAAAGTTGTGCATCTCAGTATAGGCCTATTCTAAGTCGTATTAACGACCTATTGATCCGTCAAAGCGCAAAAGAAGAAAACCGTGAAGATTCTCTTGAATACTAGGAAGCCTACTATCTCGCGAATAAAAGGTAATAACGACATAGCCTACTAAGTGATATCGAGAATTAGCTTGTAGTATATAGTATAGTATTTATATAGTATATTTGTTTTCAAGAATCCAGATATTACGTCGTATTGTCAAAATATATCAAATAAAAACTTTATTTTTTATTTAGAAGAGAATACATTGTTATTATTACCTTTTCATTAATACCCCGTGGTGGCCAATCTGTGTGTGAACATTTGTACAAGTGTTTTTGACTCGACACCAACCCAGGTATCAAAAAGAAGTTGTAACACATAAAAATAGAGGTAGAGGTCGCTGTACGACTTTAAAACTTTTTGAAGCGTCAATCATAAATCGTGTAATAGCAATTTCCGACATGGAGATCCTGACATTGATCATTTTCAAGTTGGAAAAGGAACTTAAAATTCGATTTACATTTGTATGGGTCGATAGTCTACTGCTTGTTAATGCAAAAATACTACTACTTACTACCACTACTACTATTACCACCAAAACACGTTACTGAACAAAAGACTCATAAATTAAATATACCACATGGATATACCACAAGGTGTAAGGAAAATTTTTTAATGCATAACAATATACCCTACGTAGTTGCGTTGGTGATCAAAACGTGATTTAGATCCAGTTTATTTGGAAAAAAAAACAAAACAAAAAAACACAGATGTAATTACACACACAAAGTACACACACGCTTACAGGCACACGCACAAACCTAGTGGGTTAACGGCCAATCACCCCAGGACCAGGACATCACGAACAGCGGGAGGCTAGATGCTTTTTTCGGGAGCAGGTGAGGTTGGTACTCGTCAGATACTATCTTAGATACAGCACGAAATCTGGGCACCGAATCAATCAGACTCTTCCTGGCAGATAGACATCTTTCAGTGTCCTGAACGAGGATATCTGCTGTCTTGTCGCTTACAGCCATCAACATGAAAATAACCGTTTAACAGATAGGCAAACCGACAAAATAACCGACACCCAACGATCGCTGAAAGACGAAAACATCGTAGGTGGTGTTAATTCAGATTAATTATTCTCAGTGTTATTGTCTTAAGGCATATGTTATATTATGCATCATATTATACTGCCTTATAGCTTATAGGGCCTTATAGCTCCTTCTATTAATGTAGTTTAACAATGCCATGGTGATTTAAAACGGTGTGTGTATATCGTGGTCCTGGAGGCCCAGTTGTGTATGCATGGCTTTGTTCAGATCAAGAACTTAGACACTTGAATCAACAAAATATTTTCCTAATTAAAATTTATACATTGACCAAGAAGGTCATATTAGTTTTCTACAGAGGACATTTTAGCTGAGAATGGTGAACAGGACAAATTGTTTTCCTCATCCAAAAACTTTCAGTGTAAGCAAGTTTAAAGATAATGGTCAGTTTTTTTTCAGTACTCGTCATTGAACTGCACTCCAATGAATTTTGTTTTTGAGGTGGATGGCTAGCCGTGGAGTTTTCAGCCCAGTGCTGAAGGCTGATCAGCTGTGGGGACGCTATGACATAGAGAGTGTGGAATGGATGATGTCATTGAGTCTTGGTTCTGAACAGACTTGTTTTTAATGCTGGGCTGCACTTTCCATCTGGTTCCTGCCACTGTTAAGTTCTTTCCAGTCAGCCACCCCTCCCCCAGAGTTTTTGCACTGCAATAACCTCCACTTTTCACTCAGCTGACTCAAAGGCTTTTAAAAACATACTGTTTGGCATTCAGCAGGTCAATCCGCTGGAAAAAAACCTCCAGCCGTCAAGCATTGCATTTTAGTCCTGATTATTTTTTGCATGGGTGGCTTTTTAAAATTCCTCCTTTACTATAATCTTTATAATCCACGTGGCACAAAAAACAGTAATAAACAGGAATTAGTGCTGGGTTAACATATGGCATGTCCGATATATTTGTTGTATTATTCTGGGAGTAAACACGTAAACAGGAAATATAATTTACTACGGAATCACCAACAAAGAGTTGTACCTGCGCCTTTTACAACAATGTGCACGTTCATGTCTTTGTCTCTGTGCACAGCATTAGGAAATTAGGTCATTCCTTTTCAGCATTATTGTCACTGGTAAATAGCAACACACAGACCCTTTGTTTGTAGGGGTCCAGTTCAATGACAAAAGACAATTATTTCAAAGGCAACAGAGGCGCAATCCGGCACATTCCCTCAGAGTCTAGAACAGAATAAATGAATAAACAATGGAATCACTGTCTGGCAATGGAAAAATGCTCCGAGATGAATATATTTAATGATTTTACAACTAGGACTTGAGTGTATTTACTTATTTTTACTGTCTTCAATGCAAACAAACATGTTAAGATGTATAATATACAGTATAAATATAGGTCCATGTGGGCATCACAGTCTTATGAATGTGTTGCTAATGTGTTGCTAACAACCAAAAGAAATCAGGAAAATTGGTTCTCACTAGATGTGAAAAAACACATTGTCCTTAAATATAAATTTACTTGTCAGTCGGGAACAATGTATTTGCTCCTGATGGAGGTAGATCACCATAGAAATACGATAACCAAGGGCAAATTCCAAACAGCATTTCTCAATGAGAATTGATGATTACGGCAAATGAAAATTTTTACATGAACACGTGGCACCAGGTTTCAATGTAGCCCTTTCTCATTAACGTGAAGATAAGTATTATCAGACTCTGTGTATTAGACCACCGTGTTTACAGTCTGATAGATAGTGTCTACCCGAGCCTTAAAGATCCAGGTCAGATGCTACTTCATATCTCTTTTGCCTTGACATGTTCTTGTCATGCAGGGACAAGCTCTGGTCAATTTGTGTCCGTGCCGGCCTTTGTTACACACAGAGACGGGTCAGCCGGCAGGCAGTACTTTATCTCCGGATGTGTACTGCCGAAGCAGGCATCCTCGACACAATCAATATTGAATTGACCTTTACTACGTGTCTGAAACAGCTAATAGTTCAGTTGTGCTCAAGTATTTTACCACTGTGTCGGTCTAAGGGGCTTGGGGATATTCAAGATATAATGTTTTACAAAGATTATCTTCAGCATGTTAAAAAAACAGTAAATTACATGTTTGTACAGGATTGTGTAAAATGATGAGAGATCTATAAATGATCATTCCATCATTCTTCCCAGAACACATACAGGTCTGCTACATTGACAGCAACTGGGAGACATAACAATGCTGGTTGGTTGAAGGGTCCACAGCAGGGATTCAAATGTCTAGGTGACAAGTAGGAGGCTATATTTGGCTCTGTGGCTAGTGACGGGGTAAGATTAGAATCTGCTCATAGGGATTAATCAATTCACGTCCGTATCTCTGTCATGGTTTTGGCACAGTGCGTGTTCTTGAGGTCAACAGAGGACTGGATCTGAAGGTAATATGACCCAGGGGGTGTTGAATCTCTCCTATTAGCATAGAAGACACCGCTCTGGGTACACAGTGTCCGAAATGTACTTGACAGTCGAAAGTGCACCAGAGCCGATTTATCTATTAAATGTGCAAACTCCAGATTGACTTATGATGACTTGTGACAAAGCAGGAAATAAAGTAGGGATGACTTCAGACTGAACCCTGTCTGTATGACATGTTACAACTTTGTTGCTTAGCAGACACCAAGTGCCTTACAGAGCCTAAAATTTCCTCATTCATCTACTTGTACAGCCGGATATTTACTGAAGCAATTCAGGTTAAGTACCTTGCTCGAGGACAAACTTAACCACTACAATACCAGCTGCTGCCCATGTTCTTGTGTATTGCATGCCTGGATCTGCACTCTGGCCGACGGTTATCTGAATGGGACAAAGGCAGCATGAAAACAATATGTTTTCAGAAATAAATCTGGCCTGTTCATCCATAAGCAGTTACCAGTGCTGATTAGACTGGACTGAGGGACTTTGGCCTCAGACTGACAGATCAGCCAAATCTCCAGGTCAGGAGTCTACTATCCAGCTGGTGGTCTCTTATTGACCCCAAGAGATAAGAGGATAATGATACTATCAACACAACTACTACCACCGTAATACTAAAGCAAGTTTCGAAGGTCCGCTTTAGGAGACCCATTTAGAAGATGGTAAAATATATCAATATAGCATCAAAATATATCTTTACAATGAACAATTCTCATTGTAGATTTGACAATCGTATAGTTGGCATAGGTCCCATGCAAATGCCAAAACACAAATACCAGGAAAAACAGATGAGTCTGTGAATGGGCACACACAAGTATTTGCCTACATAATGAGTATGGAGAATATGTCTATGACTAGTAACCGGAAGGACCATATTTACAGAGAGATATGGAAATATTAAATTAATTTAACATTTTAACATTGAAAAATAGTACTTTCTGGTTTCAGCAAAACATTACTACAACAGTAATATATTTTATATCATGGCCTTTGCTACAATTTATAAGTTTTTATATCGGATATCAAAACAGCAATTTCTGGGGAAAAAAGTTGTCATTATTAGATTATGTCATTCTTGAGGGATGAGCGTGAAAACAGGCCAGATACCTTGAAATTATATCCTTTGTATTATCTCGTATTCCCAGCATACAATTAGACCACCTTGTGAGGTGAAATAATTAATGTTTGGAGAGGACTGTGTTTCAACTTGAAGAATATGGAAAGAAAGAGCCTTGCTCAGTCAGGCAGTGTGTTGGGGTGGGGGTGGGGGTATTAACACTTATTTTTGTGTTTTCTTTTTTAGTGAAACACATGACCATGTGCATGCCACCATCAGCTCTGTACACTCACCTTCTTACGTCTGAGTAAGAGCACTGATTGACACAAAAATACAGAGTTCCCAACACCATTGCTCGGTGTGTTGAACTGCTACAGTATTCAGTGCATTTATTCCTAATGACTTTCTTCACACAGTCCTAAATAAAATTAACCTTTGCTGCAGTGTGTACACAATATAACTGAGCACATTTATAGCGCCATGAGCCTGCCTTGACATGTTCTCCTGCCACCACAGACTAGACAGCAGACACGAAGAGCAGACCAAACGCAGAATCAAAGGTAAAACTGGAACAAAGGGAAGAAACGGGGTCGATTGTGTCGCATTTGTGAGGCTTCAAAGGGCTCGGCCTGCATCATCCGTACCAGATCAGTTACACGCATCTATGCCATGACACACTGGATCAGACTCAAGTTCTGGTGTTGGCACAAAGAGATCATTGTGTACAAAAATCATGTACTTATTATCTCTGCAAACTATCTCCTCTACCCTGTTGCCGGGTAGAGGAGACCACACAAATTCAAATTTGTTGGCCCAGCTCATGCAACGTATATTATTGTCCCAGTAACGGACTATTGGAAAGAGTATACCAAAGACAATGCATGCAAATGAAAACAAGAATATAATAATAGTAATGATAACAAGTACAACTATATGGATTAAAAAACAAGGGGAAAAATTGATTTTTCCACCTACGGTGTTGATGACTAAACACATAGTGATTTCTAGACCAAACGCATGATGAACCACACTGGAAAAAGGTTTCCTCTCATTCAAAGCGTCATGGATAATGTCTCCTCTCATTTCGCATGGACAGCAAATGCCCTGTAAGGTTCTGAAGTGTCTGAAATTCATCCTATGGTTACTTTTTTGTGTGCAAAAAGCCTGGTGTCTGATGACAGAATAAGGTTCTTGCTGGAGCCCTAGTTAAGAAGAAAAACGTTGTGTATGCACTTACCACTTTAGGGTATTCTCAACTGGGTTACCCTGCTGCCTTGCATTGATTAGCTTTTGACAGGGACATACCAGAGGAAATCACAACTAAAGAAATTACAGGTCTCACCAGTCTTTATTCATTATTTAGCTGCAGAACCAACGTCCAATTACAATTATTTATTAATATACCGTGGTGCGGTACTGAAAGGCTTCATTTCAAACTGTAGTGAAGTGTGGTTTCCCTTCATTGATCAGAGCGAGATTAAATCCCGTTTGAATTTAAGAAAGGGATATTGGCCATGCAACGTTCCCCATAACATAATTATGCAGTACTGGACCATCTGAGAATGCCAGGTTAAAGAACCCAGTGACAGTTCAGCACCCCACACGACTGCAGGACCGTGAATAGACATACCCACAATCAGCCTTGGCACGGTTTGGGATTACAGAGGAGGAGGAAAATAACTGTCGATTCGAAATTAGACATTTTTTTTTTTTAAACTGTCATTTGCGTGGTGCTGGTGTGCCTAGAAAGTGATTATTGACATTATGCCTGGTGTCTGGGGACCTAAAACAAAGCTTAGGATGCCCACACGCACACAAGAGCTTTTTAACTCTATCACTGACATAACAGAGGCATCACTTAATAGCAGGATCATACATTGTTTTTGTGAAGTATTGTGTGTTATAAGAACTCATTTGGAAGTACTTCAGCATGAAGCTTAAACGGAGATATTTTAGATATACACAATATTAATAATGGCCACTTATTTTAAGGGTAATAAGCATTCAGTTCACTGCCAAATCTTCTCAAACAAATCAGAACAAAAATGCAAGCTGCAAGTGACACATATTCAGAACATGACTTCTTAAAATGACTTTAGCTAATTAAATTGCAAATTTTAGATCTGGGGAAATGTCTGGTCCAGTTTCGAGCGCAAACTTGAATGTAGTGAGAAAACTGCTCAAAAAATAATAACTTCTGTGCCCAGCTACTTTGAAATATTGAGACAAACAATGTATCTTTTTTATTTTATTAAGAAACACAATGTTTAATAAATAGATGCAAAAATATAATGCATGTATCTCAAATTGAGCGAACTGACTATACAAGTTTAATTTGGTAACGTTTAACTGAGTGACTATCGGAACAGAATAAACCCAAAAATGTTTAATGTGCACTTAAAAATAAAAACGGCAAACAATAAAACATTCGGAAATATTTCCAATTGTACTGCTTTTTTGTGAAAGTTAAATCACACCAGAAACCATTTCATAAATAGGCAAATTAAATAGGAATACGAATATGAGACAGGAAAATGAATGAAAAACATGAATGCTATGAACTCACCAACAAGCTTGTTTACATTTTTATTTATTATAAATATATTAATTTATTATTTCTTCCACTTTTAAAATTATAGTTTTCCTTAAATTCACAATGCTTGTCAATGGCGATTTTATTTAAAAAGGTGAGGCCCCCATCATAAAAAATGCTCTTGCTCCTTAAAACAGTTAACATCAACTACTGTATTATTATGTGTTCTGTAGTGTCCTGAATCAACTGATGCCATTTTAGAACCTGTGCTTTGAAAATTAAAAATACAAAACATAAAGTTTTCTTCTAGAAGGTAAATTTCCAACTGAGCAACAGCCCAATTTGTATACCACCCTCCAAGTACACATTTCGTGTAGGCAAGTACTGGACCCAAGTGTGGGCATTAAATTCCTCATAATTGTACACTTAGGGCAAAATCCTACAGAAAAGTCCAACAATATTTTCATATGTGACCATTTTTCCCTGTTCAAGGCTTAGTTTAATAATGTAAAGTAAATTGCAAGTATTTGCAAAATAAGAGGGGGGAAACTTCACTAGCGTACAAGAAGAAACGTTATACCAGCAATGCTCACACCAGCAGCAGCAAACAGTGCAGTCTTCATTGAAGATTCCTGGTTAACCTCTCCAGCACTTCGGCAAAACTTGCAAAACCCTTCCTGTACAAAAGACAAAATGAAAAGGGTGAATTGACAGCAGCTGTAAAGATGGGAAATTCCCTGGATCCTCTACAAAGCACACGCTAAACACGGGAAAAAGTGGGTCTCCATCGGTTTAGTTATCTCAGGCATTTCTTTGAGAGATTCATGAGATGGAGTTGAAAAGTTCTAGCAAGCATTTGACATTGCTCATCCAGGCACTTCAATAAACTACATTACCCAGTGTAACTTGCAAATCATCCAACAATAAAACGTGACTGCCAAGAGACAGAATATTTGTGCTACAGTAAGTAAATCACTTGCTTGGATAAAATTAGGTTTCATTCCTTCAAAGCAGAAAATTATTTATAACTATGCATATAGTTATTAGAAGCATATTCAGCTCATAGCAGTACATACATAACTTACTTTAACACCACAATAAAACTGCTGGGGAAAGCTAATTTTGACAGTGCACTCATTGTCTTGGCATTCATCATAAAATACAAACTACGGAAAGGGAAGAGGCCCGACTACAAATGACTATCAAAAACATGTCAAACCAGCCGATTGCTAAACACAAGTTATTCCCCCTGGTTATACACGTAGGGCAACCATCAATCCAGTGTTAATAGGAACTTTCCAAGTTTATGTCTTTTGTGGTAATGTTCTGCAGTCGCTCTACCGCTGATCAAAACGCTGCTCTGCTCATTGACCAGAACTAACGGGACTTCTGTTCAAGAGCCCTCAGAATCAAGCTTGATAAAGTTTCAGCACAAGCAGCAGCCAGCCCAGAAATGTGTAGCCAATATAGGTTTTCATCTGTGCCTTGGGCCACAAGCAAGAAACCCTGGCACACACAGCCATCCATGCCTTTTAGTTTTCAGGTGAGCAATTCCCCTCATCCACTGTACTAGTGCCATTTATTCTGAGAGACTCTACATAGGTCTGTGTGTTGTACGCTAAGCTAGGAAGTTTCAGAAAACATTTAATGGTGTAAACAACACAAAGGCCAAAAGACTAAGACGACTATTTCTGCATCAAGATTAAAATTCTGGATATTAACCTAAACGGCTCACAATTTACAAGGTCCATATCAGACAATGATCTCCTGCTTTGAACCTCAAGAGTTAAATGGTAAGTATCAGTTCTAAACCATACACATTCCTGAAATTCTTTGGTTTGCTCCACTCTAATTTCTGCTTCACCGAGACACCAGAAAAGTAGAAAGAAACAGGCTCCACAATTCTATAAGGAGCTACTTAAATTTGAACTTTTAAATAAATGTGTGCCTTTGGGAAATGATGACAGTATGTAGGCAAGCACATGAATTTAGTTCTGTACTTTTACAAGCTATTTTATAGTGATAACAATTTAATTAAAATTTACAGCAGAAAACCGCGTCTAGTCCAGCACTAGGCTACTGAATACCCGCCTTCTAGACATACAAGAAGTTAATATTCTGACCCTAAATGCTTGATGATAACAATAGTTACTAAAACGACAAAGTAACCAACACCTACCCAGCCATCATTTTGCGTCAGCCAATCTTGTTTTTCCACTCCGATGTAGTCGGCTATATTCTCGGCTAGTCGTTTGCAGCAGTCTCTACCTTCTCCTCGGGAATGCAGTTCACTCGCCACCACTCCAGTGAAAGCAAAGAGAGACACGATTCTGCCCCAGTTTAACTTTCCGTCTCCTACCATCTCGATCATCACACTCCTTAGACCCGTACTGGGGTCGGTACCACAAGAATCCAGGAATTCTCTCACGAGAGAGTGGAATTTTGACTTGTACTGCTTTTCCATTTCTTTTGCCAAGTGTCGCATCGCCTCGGCCGCCTCGCTGGGAGGTGTCCCTTGGATTCCAACGCAGAAGTCAATGTAATCTTCTGCCAGCACCAACGTCTCTTTCGACAACCGACAGGACATTTTCTGTACAGAAAATACAGCATTGTAAAGTTACGTAAATAATATATTTTAACACACGGGCCTAACATTCTGTCAATATGAATGCCCGTAGTATAATTAAATATTTATTTTAAACGAAGAACAAAATAACTACACAAAGATACTTAAACTAAATTATGAATAACCTATTCATACAAAAGTGTCTTTAAACAGGGCAAGATACGTTATATAAACCCCCGGAATTCTACCACCACAACGTTAGATATCAAGTTTTCTACACACCTAACTTTCCATCATACGTTTCTTTTCTCAAGAAATTTGATTTTTAGCATCTAGCTGACCACGTTACAATGTCTTTCGCACACAGATGAATCATGACGGCATTATGTAATGGCTCAAGTTAACCATCTCAGATCTAAATCTAAAAATGAGAGGAATCCTCGGTGTCACTGTGATCATAAATTCCGTTTCCATAAGACAGAAGTGTTACGTTTTCTTTTGTTTATTACGAAAGCCACGATACGGAGCTAACTAGCTAGCTAAAATGAAAGGTTGAAATATAGAACGTAAAAAATTCATAACACCTTCAAACCGGACAAGCCGCTGCCGGTAGTAAACCCATCTAAGCTATAAGCTAAAACTTGGGAAAGTGCCGAACACACGATGTTCTCTTGGCTTGTTGAATTTGTATCAAAAGATTACATTGACAGTCGACTACATTAAGCGGTTGGCTATAACGCCGCAACATGTTGCAATTGAAACGATCTCACTCCAATGCATTTCTATAGAATTTTCGGTTTCATCTGTCATTGTCAATGAATTTCTACACAAAGGATTCAAAGCTAAAAAAATAGCCCTTACCGAGAAGGCAATTTAATTTATTTACAGATGTTTCAATCGATTTAGGCACAAATGTATATAGATATAATTTTCACAAAACTAGCCTTTAACCAGCTTAAATAATTTCTAAATGAAGAAAACTAACCGTTTACCCTCCCAGCGATGCAAGACTCTCCTCAGCCGATTGGAGAATGTATGACCTTTTAAAAAAAACACACTTCCGTTTTGTATACGTCATAGAGGACTGAGCTAGGATCCTTATCTTTCCATTGTGATCGTGACGTAAATTTCCAGATAAGCTTTATGATCAATCAATCAGATGACGTAAAAAAAGGAAGTAATATTAATTATTAATCTAAATCGTGGATTCCCCAAATTTTAAACAGCCTAAACATTGGAGCTGCAATCCCTTTTCGACTATTTGTTGGTGCACATAAAGTCTCACAAAATTTCGATTTATATGCTTAATTTACATTTCGGTTGTTTAGTAAGTTCGGTACTGCTGTTTTGGAGAGCAAATGCATTTTAGATATGGTGTATACCCACATAAAAGGTCAATTATAAAACGGACACAATCAATATTGAAATACCATTTATTACATCTGTAAGAGTAATATTCTCTTCAAAAACACCACTAACACAAAGTAAATTGATCAGAACAATACTGCAAGTGCTTCTACAGGATAATTACAGGCAATTGTTTCTACTCTGTAGTGATAGGGCATTTGAAATGTGATGAAGAATTGGCCACTTCCAATAGCCGAGTAATTTTAAGATTTCGAACCAACACGACTTTGACTCTTCCAGCATTTGACTTCAACTAGAGAAAAAAAACTGAAATTGAACCTGATAAAATATGAATTATTGCAATGCATGGGACTTGATGAAATTATATACTTGGAAGTACCTGAACACACCATGAGAATATGTTCCTCTACTACTATACTGGAATCATGTACTATTGGGTTAGTGTCTTAGTTATGTTTTATCAATGTTAATGTTTTACCAAAAGAAGTTGGTCAGCCCCTTAAATTAAAGAGAATACATTTCTATATTAATTTCCAATCATAGCTTCTTAGCTCATATCATGACATTCCTCTTGGTGTTGTAATTTATAGCGCAAGTATAATTTAATATTATAAATGAATCCAGTTGGCTCTGACCAAAATCCCCAGCATTGACTATTTTTAATAACCCGGGGTTTAACTCATAGGATCTAAAAGGTTATACTTGCAACAATCAATTAGATTTCTATTTTGTTTTCGGCAAACATCTGACATATTACATCTAAATTTCCAACAGGTAAAACAATGGTCGATACAGTTAAAATAATATAAATTGATGATTGTTTCTGGTCACTAAAAAGAGACCTAAAAATAAATACCCTGATGTAGTGAATTAATAAAAACAAGAAAAACAAGAACAAAATACTTGTGTATTGGATATGATATTTGTCCGATTGGTGCCAAGAATCTATCTTAAAATAAAATGATATATACATGCTATTATTATTGTCACGGGAAAAACACGAGGAACTAACAACTGTATGCTCCATACCAGGGAAAATGTGTGTACTATGGTTTAAATGTTTCCCATCTCTACGAGTACGTTTCCTATAAAGCTAAGCACTTCCCAGGGTATTTCCAGACATATTCCACGGAACCCAAGAAACATTTGGGGACCTTTAAGCTCAGGCCCAGACCTGGAATAGAAGAGAAAAAAACCAAAACAAAATGTGATGAGAAACCTTAGTCGATACCCTCAAATGCAGAAGTGTACTAAACTAAAATGAGAAGACAAAACTTTACCAACGGCTATATGGGCTTTGCGGAAAGCAGAAAAGCCACTGTTCACTCTGACGTGCAAATCAGCAGCCAGCAGAATCTCTGACAGAGGGGAACAAAACCACCCACGCCCCCGCCCCCGCCCCACTCTCACCCTCAGAGTGTTGTCCCAGGATCCAGAGCAGAAGGCCGTCCCATCTGGGGAAACCCGCAGTGTGCTAACACGGTTTTCGTGGCCAAAGAGAATTGAGACCCTGGTTCCCTTCAGCACATCCCACACATTGATAGTGTAGTCGTTGTAACCTCCGAATAACAATCTCCCTTTGCAAGTGTAAGAAAAAGAAGAAAAAAAAACAAACAGTCAAGACACCAAGACATACTTCTCAATGTATTCAAGATAAATTCAACCCTCGTTTTTCACTTTAAAAAAAAGTATTTACTGACAAAGGCACTTGTGTTTGACAAAAGGCTTTTGAAAAAAATGATCTGTCATGTCAATACCAAAATTTTATAAAATTCCAAGCTTTCTGGACGTTCTCCAAAACAGTTGAATAACTCCTTTCCACTTTCAATTTTATCAGTGGCGCGTCGCTGAAACCTTTTTTATTACATCATAAATACCGTACTTCGAAATCAGACCTGACAACCTAACAGCTTACTTTCTTTTTATCAGCATATAAAAGGGAAAATCCTCAGCAACACTCAAAACGTGTGGTTCTATTATCTTCATCCACTAAAGATTTGTGATTTTAACACCATTGCGCATTTTCATTGGCAAGTTAAAATGCTAAAGGCTGATTTAATGGAGGATTACAGAAAAGGGAAAATTAAAGCCTATCAATCAATCAAACATTCCTTTGATGAGCTGCACACAGAGAAGCACTCAGTGTGCAGTCCAGGATATAGTTGAGTGTTCAGGTGCTTAACACAGCATCCCTACAACGGTCATCCTTTAGTAAGCTAATCTTGGCAGAGCACTTGAATAAAGGTCAACATTAATTAACAGAATCAGTTAGGTTTCGGTTCGTAGTCAAATACGATTTTTGCTTCAAAATAAAAAATTTGATAGAAAAACAGTAATAGTAAAAAAAATGTAATTAAAATGAAAAGCTGGTGCTGGTACTGCTAACCACACACACACACACACACACACACACACAGCCAAGGGACTCCACATTGGTAGAGCCTAGTGCGCCTTGGGCCTGACAGCTTGTTTAGACCTGCCTCTGAGTCTTCTTTTGACTGGAGTTGTATTCACTATACAGTACCTCCGAGTACCCAGGCGTTCCCAAGAGATTACAGCTTACTGTAAACAAACTGTTTTTAACATTTGATGGCAATACTCTCTTCTGGTTTCACCAAAGTAGACCGAGTAACTGCATTTGTGACATGTGCTTTTCCGCCTTCAACAACAGCCTCAAGACATGAGGACTTGGGCTTTCATGGCGTTCGCGGTGAGAGGGCGGGCTCCTTCGAGGCTTACGCAAGAACAACAAGTAGCTTTTAATAGGCGATTTTTAACATGTGTGTGGCTGACATTGCCTGTGGAAGCCTTACCACTGACAGAGAAGTCCACACTGGAGGCTCCAAATATGATGCTGTCTTTGGAATAGATTGCCACCTCTCTGTCTGCTCGCAGGTCAAAGAGCCGGCACTAAAATCAAATATTAAAGTTTATAGAAATGTGAGCAATACCACAGCCCTACTGTATCTTTTAAAAAATCAAATAAAAAATCCCCTCACAGCTTGAACTATTTAATTGTGTGCGTAAAACTTTTATAAATTCCCCAAGGTCCACAGGACAGTCACTCAACCACCCAAACGATTTAATGAATAGGCAACCGTAAAAATGCGAGATCATATCAAGATAACAGTATCACTTGTCACAGACTGTGGAATAAATCAATCTTTTTTGATGAGTTCCTCAGTAAAGGAGAGAGGATTAAGAAATGCAATTTACTGATTCCTATAGTTAATTTGTACTTTGAGTGATTTCTTTTTTGTCTTCTGTAAACCACAATGAGCAGGAAAGAGAAACAGTGTGGCAACTGAAGTGAAACGGGGGGTGGCTTACAGTGGCATCATCAGACCCTGATGCAAAGGCATCTCCGCTGGGATAGTACCTGCCGCCGCAAAGAAACCAAGACAGTCAGAAACAATACACCCCCAGTCTACACGCCCTAAACCACCCCCTGCCGCATTATTAACAGCCTTTTGCCAGGCTACATCACTTGTGATTAACGAATAGAACAGAGGGAGGACACCCAATACAGAGTGGAACACATGGCGAGAGTCCTCCACTGCCCGCAGACGTGCTACTGCTCAGGACAGCACTAGCGTAGCGACAAAGCGGACCTCATCTCAACAAACCCGCTCACCTGACACTGTTGATGTCCGATTCATGGGTTTCAAATGACTGTATGCACTGGCCCGACCGCATGTCCCACACATTGGCCTTCTTGTCACATCCCTGCAGTGTAAACACGCAAGGGCCTTTAGTTAAATCATCTCGTTAACCAGCAAAACGGGGATAAGAAGCCGCATCACGACCGCGTGGTGAAGCACGCCGATTCGGCGGACCCTCACCCCCGAGACGAAAGTGTTGCCAGTTTCAGACGGGGCCAGGTCCAGACACAGAACGTCTGCAGCGTGACCGTGGAAACTCTGCAGCAGCTGCCCACTCTCCACGTCCCACAGGGCACACGTCCCGTCGCCACTGGACGTCAGGATCTGAAACGTACAACGTGTGTTCAATGGTCTCGCACACACAGACACAAACAAACCTGTAGGTCCTGCAGGAAATAATGCCTGGCTGGAGCCCCAAGATGTCACAGCCTTCTCTTCATTGGACATTTGAGGACAACCTAGAAGTATGTTGCCCAAAATGGAGATGTTATCGTAATAAGTATAAGTAGATCAATTCAAATTTAAGTTTTACATTTCCAACCTGTGCTTGTATATAATTTCTAAAAAAATAGCACAATAAACATAATGTAAAAAGTTTGAAGTTATCAGGTTTCCATCATTTCTCCTATTGTCTCACATAAAGAATTTAAATAAATATATATATAAAAATGACATGCGGCCGATTGTCACTTATGGAGTCACGACTCAGAATTCAATGAACTCCTCTCGATTTTACCGAAAGCAGAAGATTTCCATTTGTTTAACCTGCAGCTGCTACTCCATGGGTTTTTCTCACCTTACGCTTTGTATAGGGGTAGTGAGGAGTGAGGGAGAAGTAAACACAGCTAGCTAACTAGCTAACTAGCTCACAGCGTTTCCCATCATCAAGAGTCACGGCGATGAATCGCTACATATTCTACAAAGAATAAAATGCCATATTACAGCATCTGGCATTTAGAACACCAAAGCTGTGCGACCTAAAAGCAAATAGGGATGTCCTGCAACACACAACTTCCAGCTGCCTCCTATTCAAATCAGAACAGAGGAATTTATACAGTTCCCTGGGTGAATTAACAATACCACACAAAATAAACAACTGTAAATCGCACTGTAAACGTGTCATGCTCTGCGCTGCACTAATTGATATGTAACAAGAGGTTTTCAGGACCATCAGAGGAAAGTAAAAAACATAAGTAGTTTAGAACTGGCCAAACGTAGAGACATATTTGTTTACTGACCGATATAATTTTAGCCTGATGTATAAAAATAATGACCCACCCCATAACAGGCTGGTCCAATTTTTGATCCAAGTGTGGATTAATTTTGGTGAAAACTAGCATAAATATCACATTATTTGTGAAACAAGAATGGAGACAGATGTTTTCTGCCCCCTTGTGGTAAAGAAATGCATTGCTTTTTTGAGGATAATTTTATGGTGTACATTTATCAGCACCAAGCTCTAGCATTGGAGTCTGCACACAAAACTATTCCTCAAAGTGTAAATATTACTGGACTTCTGCCATGGGCCCATAAATATCACCTAATTGGTTTATTGAAGCAAAATAAAATTACCAGAGAGTGTTTCAAAAGGTCTATGTCGTTATTTTTTATATCACGGCCTAATACGTCGCATATCTAGATTAAGTAACAAGATGACTAATGTGTACATTAATAACAAGCGTTTGAAGCAAAAGCTAGGGTAATTTTACTCTCCCGTCGTTATTTCTCGAATCCACCGACACCTAGGTGTGTCACCCCTCCCTCCGCCCCGTAGCCAGTGCACATCCCAGCTAGAGCCACATCGCACCTGCATGTCGGAGTTGGTGAAGCTGCAGGCCGACAAATAATTGGTGTGCATGGCCACGGACTTCTTCTTGGCGGCCAGGTTCTCGTTCTTGTCCAAGGACAGAGGGTACACAGAGCACTTGTTGTCCAGGCCTCTGAGACAGCGCAAGGCCAGGAACAAGAGAAGAGAGACAGGGCAGTAATATTACCCAACGCGTTTTCATAAGGGCCAGAAATCCGCTCCACATTCAACTGCACGCACGAAAGCCCATTAAGAGCCGGTTTCCCGGAAATGGCCGGTCCCAGAAGAACCAGAGATTTAGCCATTAGCACATCTTCTCCACACAAAGCCAGGACTAATCCCTGGGATGCACCGCCCAGACGTGGCCCTGTACTGGGAGCGACTGCAGACCCGGGATGCAGAGGGACTTACCCACAAGCCACTGCACAGCCAGAGGGGGCGTAGGAACACGCCATCACCCAGGTGCAGGGCATGGTCACAGCATGCTCCTGAAACGCGCACACACACACACACACACACACACAATGTAGGCATTGCTCACTCCCCACAGGGTTCCTAAACAAACCTGCTCATTTAAAAGTTCAATTTAAGTAAATTTATTTGTTGTGAGCGAACTATAAAGAAGCACGAACCTCCGTTTTACTTCCCTTTCTTTACAGTCATTACAACAGGGTAAATTAACACAGTTCTATTTGAACAGATCTCCGGGCCCGTTGCACTGGGTTCAAAGGGTGGCATTATATGCCAATATGACCGATCCATATTTATTTGCACTTGCAGATGTGACCTTCTATCGGCTTTACCTTGTTAGTCGTGAACGCATCCCATACAATAACTTTTCCATCCTAAAACAAAAACAAACAGTTTTTTCAGCACAACTGAAAATATCATTGAATGAACGTAATGGACACACATCTCCTGAACTGACACTAGCAAAACAGTCATCTCACACCACTGAGGCTCCCTCAGTGCATGCCCAGCATACAACACACCTTCTTAATGTTTTGTAATTTAAAATAAATATACCTGCAATATAAAAGGACAACCCTGACTTTTAGGAGAACATCTCTAAAAAAATTGCTTCATTCATTTTGGAGCAGATTCATTTCATGGTTAGAGAAATAAAATCATTTCAATAAAATAAAATCAAAAACACTATTATTATAATAACTGATAACGTAACTAATCAATGAAAGTTAAAGATATTTTTTTATTGAGAAGTTTTATTGGACACAGATACCAACTAGACAGAGACAACCAGTCCATAATCAATGTAAAATGGTTCAGCTTGTCTGGTCACAGATCAGACTTCGTCACGCCTCGCGGTCCTGTTCTAAAGCTGAAGACAATGAGGGTATGACTTGATCAACAGGGTACGCGCTCACCTGGGAGGAACTCACGATCCTCCTCCTGTCTTTACACCAGTCCATGCAAAGAACCTTGTTGCCATGTCCCTTGAGGGTCCTTCTCGTCTTCATGACAAACTGACCCAGCGCGTCCACCTTCTCCGCCACCTGATGCACTGATATTCACGGTTGGAAGTTCAGCGCCGCAACATCGATCCATGTTGTTGGTTTACGCCATAATTACGCGTTTTGTTTTACACATATTCTTATTGGCTTCGCTACGCTGCACCTGCTACGGCACAAAACTCACTGCGATACAGACAAGCATAGGACCCGTTTCATTAATCGTTCGAGTCAAGGTAAACTGACATCTGGAAAATATTACGTTTACTGCATGGTGACTGGAAATATCTGACAGAATTCATTCGATGTCCATCTTTCCCATATTAGTACACTAATAAATCTGCATATCCATTTTTAAAAAATAAACACCCGTTTTAATATAACAACGGAGTCTAAGGATTAAACATAACATCGGACATTTCAGCGCAAAGGGGCGAGTAATGGTCGATTCCTGCGATTCTTAAGCATCGACAATGCAACAAATTGATCAGATTATGCACACGTTTAGCATCAGGGTAGTTAGAAAATCGTTCGAAACCTTCCCGACTCCATAATTACGGTTTCCAAAAGCGAAATTACGAGGCCCTCTCGTTACGAGCACTCACGTTCAACATCGTGCAATTTCGCTCGCTCCTCCTCGAGCTTCACTTTCAGAGATTCCGACTCGGTTTTCAGCGTGGCCAGGGTCTCGTTGGGTTGTAGCCCCTGGCAAGCCATCTTCGGAAAAACAACAAAATAACAACGAGATGTTTTGACCCGTTACGGTTTGCCTGCAAAAGGGGTCTGCCTTTAGCTCACAGCTGATGCTTCTGGGTGACGTCACTAGGAAGATGCTCGTTTCAAGAGCGAGTTCTACTATCACGGTGCGTTAGATACCTCACGGTGCGAGTGCCAACAAATAGCAATTCTTCGTTCCCCGTGACTTAAGTAATAATTTCTCAAAGGTTTGTCTTAATTATGTTTTATTTATTATAAATCCAAACGAGACATCACACACACGTTACATTATTGTGCACGCACTGCAGGAGGTTGGCAGCTACAGCTGCGGTTGTTTTTTTATTAGCTACACAAACCCTATCAGGGGTCAATGTCACAAAAATCAATGCATTTTTAATGCACTGAACAAAATCTTATCATTTTCGCATAAAATATAATGCAATGTATTATTACTGTACTGATTAAAATGAGATTGAAATGTAATAACTTATACTGGCTTTGAAATTGAATTCGTGCAGTACATTTTATGCAATTCATCACAATTGTCATCACTTTGAGTTCCGCATCCAGGCAATGTGGCAATCATAGGACCGACGTGTTCTGTTTAACTCTACATTCCCGATGCCACCAAATCCACCACCATCCTTCACTTAATTAAGGAAAAAGACAGTTCACCCGGAGGAGTGAGTGAGAAGTAAATACAGCTAGCTAACTAGCTCTCTGGCACTTCTCACTAGCTGGCTCTTGGCGCTGAGCTCAGTTCTGATGTTGCAGTCACGTGTCAGCTCTTAAACTGTGAGAGCACCCAACGAGACGCTCTCTGACAACCGATAAAAAAACATCTCTGGCCTATTTAGCACACTCCTGGAGATATGGTTTGACATTCTCGGGGGTGTTAGTTTGAAATCCACTAAAACAACATGGCCGTGGACCGAGCTAAAATAAAACTGGACTAATTATAGTAATACGGCATTATAATAGCATTTTTTTTAAAAAGTAACAAATAAAAATTAATAGATTTAACCACAGTGCACAATAATAACTGTGGTCTACGTAACAATTAATGCAACACTTACTTTAAAAAATACCCCAGGTTTTCTAGAGTCCACTCCTCCTACAACTGCGTTCCACCAATAGTTGGGAAATACTGCCACCAGGAGTGGAATTCGTTAAGGGGAATAACCTCCGTAAGATTAGGCTATAATTATTATCAATAATTATCACTTTATAACCTTTAACAGTATTAAAGATGGTAGTGGTTTGACTGTGCCATGGTTTCGTTTTTACAGGTGGGTGTTGGCGTGTGGTGGAAAGCTTCCTACCTTCTCCACGCACAGTGAGCAGTAATTTATAGGCTCACTCTTCAGGTAGATGTTCATCAGGGGCTTAGTCAGGCTGCAGTTGTCGCAGGGGCCAAAAGTAATGGCCAGGAACGTTTGGTCACACATCTTTGTGAATTGTCACACCTAGTCCTGGAAAGGGGGGGGGGGGGGGGATACATTAAGTTAGCCTTACAAAATGCCCAATGAAACCCAATCCAGGGCGGAACACCGATTCCGCTAGAAAGGAGCAGTTGGCCAGGACACACACGGTGGGGGGTGTTTGGGGTGGC
>JAOYSI010070601.1:8589-21101 GCA_025775065.1 Hiodon alosoides
AGCTGGTACCACTGCCTTGCCAACTGACAGCTGGTACTACTGCCTTGCCAACTGACAGCTGGTACTACTGCCTTGCCAACTGACAGCTGGTACTACTGCCTTGCCAACTGAGAGCTGGTACTACTGCCTTGCCAACTGAGAGCTGGTACTACTGCCTTGCCAACTGAGAGCTGGTACCACAACAGCATCTTCATTGAGTGGAGCCCAACAAAACCAGACCTATGAGACCGAATAAACAGAGTAAACTGGTCGAGGGCAGAACAAATCAGAGCGTGCAGGACATGTCTGCAGCCGTTTGACCTGTGGAATCTAAGATATCGTTCCTATTCTTTAGTAATATATAAACTTAGTGTTGCAAAAGAGAAAAGTACACATTGGAACTCCCAATGGAGGACTGCACTGGAATACCACCTGCAATCTGCTCAATTTACGTCAATTCTCATTTATTTATATAATAATAGTGCAGAGAGTCAAAAATACAAAATAAAATAAAACATATTATTGTTTATATGATGTAGGCTATCCTCCTTGCATGACTACATTAAATATCACATTTAAATTAAGTACCAAAAAAATAATTATCATTATTTTAATCTCAGTAAATTATATTTAATAGCCTGGAACCTGGTGAGTTTGAAATGATGTTACTTTTATTACTTTTCTCTCCCGCTACACTCACGCTAGATAACTACAGATAATCACATACCGTCTGGTACATTAAACTAGAAGGAGACACGATCTAGGACTATCGAGGAAGCGACGTGGATCACAAAAACAGCTCTCTGTGCATTATGAATGACTAGTCTGTCGTAAATAGCTGGTTTTACCCTTTAGCAGTTTTAAATATTTAGCTTGAGATTTCTTTTCTTTTGTGTCGCTTCACGACCTGCTAAATTGGTCAACCTATAATTTTAGCTTGCTTAGAAAACAAATCTGTCTAACGTTACCCCTGAACACTACAAGATTATAGCAAATCTGATTCACGTGTCATTCGTATTAATAATATAAGAAAGAATACTTGTGAGTTATGCATTCGCTTCAAAATGTTTTCTGCAGTAGTTATTCTTTCTCTGCGTAAAAGTCACATCTGTAATGTGACAGGGTTGGTTGGAAACGCACAGCGTTTGAATTAGCATAATTCCAATTAAACAGTTTTTATGTCTCTGTAACAACCACAATCATCAGCTGCAATTGTTATTGCGCTTCAATGACACCGTTATTTTATGCCCTTGGTTTTTACTGATTATGAACAATAACCTTCACATTAGGCTACGACTCTTTAAGCTCAATCAGAATTTTATCTTTTAGGCTTAGCATTAAGCCCTGTTGTAATTGCAATTCCACTGCGGTTTCTTAATTTCGGCTCGACGTAACGTGTACGCTTTTTGAGTAATTTTCTTCCATCGGCCCTTCAGTCGGATCCTGGGGTACGCCCGTGTCTGCGCAGTCAAGAAAGACAGGCTGTTATAATTGCGCGGGAAGAGATGACGTTGCCTGGAGGAAACAAAGCTACTAGCAAGGCGGCTTAATTTCAGCAGACTTCACTGAAGCTAGTGATCACAGGATCGTTTCCCACGTCGGATGTTTCTGCGTGCCAAACTGGTCAGCCAAGTAAATCCCCGTAGCATGGGCCATGCACTCTGGTCCATAGCCATGTCACGGATGTCCACCTGCTCACCTGGCACCGGCCTTTGGCTGCAAAGCCAAGGTCTTTGAGCGGTTCTTTTCCCAAGAACTCTCTTGGAGATTAAGACTATTAGAATGCAAACAATACGTATCTTTTCAACGGCCATCCCTGTTGGTTAAGTCCATTTTGGACCAGCTTGGATTTACAGCAGGCCAAGCTAGTCGTGAGCTGGTCGGGTTTTAGCTGTTCAACCAGCTACCATGCCCTCCAAAACATGTCACGCTGTCACCAGCTTGAACTGGTCAAAATGTAATTACAGCTCTGTTTTAATTTCTGATCTCCACCTACCAACCCGCGTTACATACTACGGCGCAGCTCGGTTAAGACGCGAACGTGACATTTCCAACTTTACCAACCGTATCCACATTTTCGTATTATTCTTTAGGGATGAATGGAAATACTGTCCCACCCTATCTGGATATGATATGACACATAAATACCGCATGCCTCAGGTAAAACGGAAGCTGTACGGTGTAAGGGGGAGACGCTTTACAGAAATAGAAGATTATTGATTGAAGTTTGTGTTGCATCAATATTTGCCACCGCACATTTCTTCTGAGTAAACAGGAGCCAGCCCCCACCGTATAGGCATTTTCCAGGTTCCTATTAGAGAGGTGTTTAAATTGATGTGTTTCAAAACTAAGAATTAGTTTAAAGTTAAATTGTAACTCTATTCTTATTGGATTACTATATTTGCAGTGTAATCAATCAAGGGAACGAATCATTGGGCACACTATATCTGCAGTCATTACGAGTTCAATCGTCCAATAAAATAAGATGCTATATCTAGGAAACCGCTCATATTAATGTCATGTTGTCTAGGAGACCGACTGTTACTAAGAGTGTCGGGTTTTATTCTCCGTCCACGCTAGGTGAGGTTCCTCTTCGCGAAAATAATTCGAGATTTGAAGAGGGAGTGGATTTTTAATTAACCAGCATTGCATGCGCCCACCCCCTCTACACGAGAATCATTCTTCAAAGAGTTGCATGAAAACTTGATAAAATGATTAATGGACCCAAACCGACAAACCGCACCTCGTTAAATATAAGTCCTCTCGCTTACAAGGTTTCTGTTTTCTGCTCAGTTTAAATGTTTTCAACCCGCACATGAGAATAATGAAACCAACTATTAACTAACTGATCATTATTATTGTAAATCCCACATTGATAGGTTATATATAGAGGGGGTGTTATCTGTATTTTAGCATTTTATTAAAGTATTTTTTACACCAACGCACTGTTCCATTTTCAACAGTTTTTACACTACAGTCGTTGTGTCTAACAACGTGATGTTTTAATTAGCATAATAACACAATTCCACAGAGGGTCGAACATTATAATATTTTAATAACCAAGCCATGCGCATTTAGATCCTAAGTTTGTTGCCCACTGTCTTGAAACCGCTGTAATAGATTGCGGTGAGTTCACTTTTTTTTGTAAATCTCCATCAATATAGCTCTCCCGCAACCAGGACCTAATTCCTATTGGACAACAGACTATGGAAGCCTACGAGGTGCGAACGGTGTTTGTTCAAAACCAGTTGAATGCAAGAGCGCACTTGATATCTGGTTATTTCCATGGTTATTATGGATGTGGATGAGTTGGGTGCTGCCTTTAGTCATCTCGCGGAGCGAGTGCAGTCAGAAGCGCACATGGGTGTTCAGTAAATCGCAACGACGAATCTTCCGGCAAACCATGGCTTAAAGCGAAAAACATGAGTATCCAAGCGGAGGACACAATTAGCCTGTGCAAAAAGGCTCTTCAGATAGTCACTGAACTCTGCCTTGGAGGGCACGTAGATCGGGAAAAATGTTCCGACATCTTTCCCTTGGAGAGCACCATACCAGGTAAAGGCGGCACAGGTAAATTGGGCGACTTCTACGATTTTTAATCGTTCTGCTTCTCTCTTAAATATGTAATTGTCAAAGGTGTTAAGAGTTTCTTGAGGTTTTAGGCTTTTAACTTTTTGAATTAGGTACGGAATAGTCATTTATTCTATAGGGGAAGCCGCACTTTTACAACTTTCGCTGAACATCAGCTACGAGACGGTCATTCAAAAATTAAATTAAATTGGAAACTGAAAGAGAGCGATTATAGCCCGGCAAGGGTTTTATTGCCAACATTTCTCCAGCTTAAATGCGTAGAAACTACTATTATCAGAGACGACATTCGTTGTTCTGTATTGGTGAGAATTCAGTTTGCAATAAAAAGCATTTCCTTCTCAGGTCTATTCAACATAGTTTACAACAACATCTGTAATCTTACCGAATGAATACAGCACATGCACACCTGTTGCGATTTGAAATTGATAGGGCGTTAGAAAGATACTCGGGACCGCAGTAGCCTATCAACAACAGTACATGTTAACAATAACAACTGCACATATTTTAATGAACGTAGAAAATGCGAAGCAAGCGCTGGATACGCGTAATTGTGGAGTGCGTCCGTTTGACCCGACGCTGTCTCCCGTCTGGACTACAGTCGGCTCATGATGCAGCATGCATGTCCGTGTCTGGGGACGGTGCATGTCCGTGTCTGGGGACGGACGGACCTGAACCCGACAGCTCTCCAGCTGCGGTGTATAATTTCTATTTCTGCATTAGGTGGCAGTCATTCTTCTCCAAAAACGCACTTTCTCTACAGCAACGCACATGAATTCACTGTAAATGACACACTTAAAAAAAAAAAAAAAAATCCATATAAGCGATCGCATAACATTGCAACGTGTAACAGATAAAAGAGACTTGAATTGATTTAAAATCAAACGGGCGCTGATTAAATCCCGTTTCAGCGATTAATCCCTATTCTACCACCGGTTGCACCACTGAGCGTGCGTTCCCTTTTTCATGAAAAAAAGATGAAAAATACGAACAAAGTCCGCCGGATCATTTCTCGTGAATGGGAAGCAGAAAATAAGTGTTTGTGTGTGAGTAGGAGAGGATATGGATGAATCTGCTGTTCTAACTATGACCCGTCTTCCAATCTGCCCATCTGTCTATGGTTCTGTGACTTGGCTAGCTGGAACTGGGCCTTCTTTGGCTTTAACATTCCTTGGACGTTCATGTTGGTTTGTCTCTTACAAAAAAAAATAATAATTATTATCCATATGAACACTTGAGCACAGATTGTCTTAACTAAACCAAGGAAATGAAAAGAGGCCTGTTTTTTTGGGAAAAGAGCAGATATCTTAAGAAACCTCCTCCTTATAACGCAGAAGATATTTATCTGCACTCTGAGGGTGGGATACCGTTCAGAGTTAAAGGGATGAGGGGAAAGTCAGGGGAAAAAACATGGATCGGAAAGGATGTGTTTTGATGCTAATTTACATATTGCTATGATTTCTTCAGAGTCAAATTTGCAGCCTCCTCTTTCTCATCATTCCCCTTTCTCTCTCTCTCTCTCTCTTTTGTTTTCTCTCTTCCATGTTTGTCCGTCATGCTTCTCTGCCTGCCTGGCGCATTCTCGTCCGTGTCTGTCTGTCGCGCCCGATCGCTCGCCGGGGCTCTCCGGTTGTTTGTAGACATCTCTGTCAGTCTCCTGGCTGTAGTTGTCAGTTTCTGTGGGCTCGCCCTGTTGGTAGTCTCTCTCTTTGTGTTTTGGAAGCTGTGCTGGCCCGTTTGGAGGAACAAAGCTCTCACATCTCATGCCAATAACGCCCTTCAGAGTGCCCCCAGCGCCCCACCCGAGGCGCCCGAGCCCCAGCCCGAGGAGAAAAAGATTCCCGAGGTGAAGGTAAATGGGAGGAGCTCGGGGAAGCTCCTAGAGGCTGCCATGAAGATCAGCCAGACCTCCCCGGACATCCCGGCCGAGGTGCAGACTGCACTAAAGGAACACCTCATTAAGCATGCCCGGGTCCAGAGGCAGACCACTGAACCCACTTCCTCCTCCAGGTACGCACAAGCAGACACACACGCACTCACTGGGCTGTTCGTTAAGCAGTCAATTTGTCCGTTTTATATCGATCCAGTGGTGAAAGTGGATGATTACAGGTAAGAAACCTTAAGAAAAACACTTGAGAACAATTTTAGGACCTTGCTTTAGAAGAGCAATATTAAACTGTTGACTAGATTTATACTTATCCACAAAAGCCCCATCTGGAGAAATTGGGTTTCACTGTTTGTGGGTCATTGGACCCCTCCAGAGCATCGGAAAGACCGGTCATTCCATTTGGACTGGCCTGGGTTTAACTCAGACAAAGGGACGTACAAGCGGAACACGGAGACCATCCCCCTGAGGAGAACTCTCAACACGAGCATGAGATGAACCTTTTTTGCACTCCGGTCCCCCAGGATGTGGCCGGCTCCGCTTCTCCACAGACAGGAAGTGAAAGTTGCTGCTTCAGCACTATAATCACGGAAAGCCACATCCTCTATTTAAAGTGAGTGAGTCACGACGCCACGGCAACAGTAGTAAACTACCCCAGTAATTAAACAATCAGTTCCCTGTCTCTTTTCTTGTGCTCCGGGACTCTGTGTTTAGCGAGCACCGCGTAATTAGCGTTACGTTTGAATGGAGCTGACAGGCCGAGGGGGTTTGAGCCCAACGGACCCAGCTGCCTTCAGTCTCACGAAGGAAGCCATTATTTACACTGGCTGGTCATTAAGCATTTCTGTCGCCATTTAAAGACTTGAGACGTCGACACAAATGACACGGCGACACGGGGAAAGGGCAGGACAAGCTCTTTAAAGGATGGCTTTTCTTCTGGGTGTAGGGCTTGACAAACAGTATCGTTTCCACGGCTCGTGTAAGGATTAGATGCAAGGTTGCCATGTTTCCCGGTGTGAGGGCGTGTAAAAATGCATCTGATAAATACCTTTTGCATTCATTTGTGGATGAATGCCTAAACTCGGACACAGAGCATTTGAAGTTGGTGCGAAATCACTGCGAAATCTTTTTTACAAACATCTTTAAGACTAAGGAGTGCAATCGACGAGGAGCCAATAACGGACCTGGCCAGAACCCACAGTTCCACAGAACCATAGCCTGACTGTGATATGGATTTTACAGTAAACCTGTTGGGTCCGTAGCCTGTGGACTCTCGCCAACAAACAATGACAGACCAAGACCAGTGAAGTAACCCAAGACCAGTGAAGTAACCCAAGACCAACCCAAGACCAATCTCGTTTTTGAATGCTAATTGGTTGCTTAATTTACAATTCTACATTGTATCGCCAAAATAGTTTATCAACTACAAATTCAATTTAATTACAGTACTATATGTCTATTTTATTTAGTATATTTAAGCTTATAACATGATTGAATATAATCGTTTTTTTACTATAATAACTGGGTAATGCATGTTTTATAAATCAACGATGCACCTCTCCAAATAGTTCTGTCTAGTGTCACAACGACTGTTTCTGCCTAAATGTAGTAGATATAAGCAGAAGCGTTGACCCTTCAACCAGGCATCCCGTTTTTTCGCACCCCCAGGCACAACTCCTTCCGCCGTCACCTGCCCCGGCAGATGCACGTGTCCAGCGTGGACTTTAGCATGGACAGCCTCCCCGTCCGACAGTCCTCCACCAGCATTGGCCGGATCAAGCCGGAGTTGTACAAGCAGAAATCCGTGGACTCGGAAGGCGGGGCCGAGGCCAACGTGGCGACCTGCGGCAAGCTCAGCTTCTCGCTGCAGTACGACTACGAGAACCAGAGCCTGGTGGTGAAGATCCTCAAAGCCCTGGACCTCCCCGCCAAGGACATCACCGGCACCTCCGACCCCTACGTCAAGATCTACCTCCTGCCCGAGCGGAAGAAGAAGTTCCAGACCCGCGTGCACCGCAAGACGCTCAACCCCGTCTTCGACGAGACCTTCCAGTTCCCCGTGGAGTACGCCCAGCTGTGCAACCGGAAGCTGCACTTCAGTGTCTTCGACTTCGACCGCTTCACCAGCCACGACATGATCGGCGAGGTGCTGGTGGACAACCTCTTCGAGCTGTCAGATCTCTCCAGGGAGGCCGTGGTTTGGAAGGACATCCACTGTGCCACCACAGTGAGTACGGCCCTCTGTTGTGCGTGATTTGGAATCCGCCCACAACACAAAGGCGCTCATTTTGCATAACTAGAACCGGGAGGACTCGCACGTGTCTCCATTGTATAACTCGGCAGTATGTCCAAGGCACTGTATTATTAGGATTCATCCCCTCCGCAAGCACTGAGCTTATATTCATTCAACCAGGCCCTCCGTCCCACACAGAGAGTAACCACAACAGGTTCAGCTAGAATCCAGCACCCCCCCACCCTCTTGGGAGTCACAATGGCTCATACATGTAGACACCTTTGAGCTGTCAGATGCTACCTTCATGGTGCATCAGCGGGTTGAAACCACAGAGTTTCGTTTTGATGCCTTGGCCAAGTCTCTGTTTTAGAGCTACACGTTATCAGGACAGCCAACATATGGCACATTGTTGTGGCTTATATAATCACTTAGCGGTTTTGCAGCGACACGAGCTTCGAGGATAAAGAGGCAGTCGACTGTCGAAATGTAATGTATCTTTAGGATGAATCACCGAACATTTTTCAACAGCTGCTTTTCTATTCTTAGAATCAGCAATTATTTCCCCGTTTTCTCTCCATTTGGAATCGGCAATTATCTACCATAGTCTTGGCTACTGGCGCAAACCCTAGCAACCACGGGGCAACTGCATCCTTTTCACATTTTACACACTGTAGGCCACCTCAGCAACGACTGAGCATCAGGCACGTCCGCCCATCAACGCTGCTACCACACATCTGCAGACCGCTGTAGCCATTCGCTGAGAATAACCTATTTCCGGCGCGGTGGCACAGTATGGACTTTTACAGTTTGTGCCTCTCATAACGGTACCAGCAAGGTACCACCACGGTTCTACAGTCTCGAGGAAGTGAGCCATTTTACTGATTTCCAATCATAGTCGTGAGTTCAGCTAAGAACAAATTATTTTCTGCCTGCAGTTTGTATACTGTGCTGACGTGGCATGTAAATAAAAACTGAGGTAAAATCTATTTTAAAAACGAGGCTAAGTAATTGGTGATTCCAAGCACACGTTGATTGGGAATAATAAGTAGGCGTTTTCTAAGCCTGTTAAGAATGTAAGCCTTTTATAAAAATAAGAAATAATGGAATTGCTTTTAAAAAAATTCCAGAACTACATCTTTTCACTGTCTTACATGCCCATACAAACTTTACCAGCAGGTAACTGTCAAAAGATGTAGATTTCAAAGTCAGTGAACTGCTCAGTCAATTCTGGAACAGTCCTGAGCTCGGTTGGTACTTAATCAGGGGCTACAGTTACTGAATAAGAGGCTTGTTTACACTTTAAAATCAGAGTTTGCAGTGATATACACTGAACGGCCCCTTAAAGCAGGAATTACAGTTTGTTTAAAGCTAGGGCGCTCGCTAACTGAGCTAAATTTGAGTGGGATTTCAGCGCAGTCAGGGAGCATGTGTCTCGCTCGCAGCGTGTCTCGCTCGTAGCGTGTCTCACATGTTGCCTTTCTGGCATGTTTTAAGACTGAGGGGAGGCCATGTTATCGTGGAAATTCTCGCATCTCAGCATCAGGGCACTGCTTATTGTTCTAACAAAATACACATAGTAAACATGCCTTAATATTAGCCAATGTTTGTTCATTTTCTGTCTGTGAATACTTGAGTTTTTGAAATTGATTGTTAGCGGTAAAGGAGATGGCACTTGACATGCGTCTCAAAACAATTCCGATATTTTCCCCGTTTCTGTCGACAAGCAGCACTGCACTGTGTTTCTGCAACAGGGCCTGGACAACCAGCTCAAAGGCTGTTGGTCTCTCCTAACAGGGGCAGCATGGAGGGTTTGGACAGAAACTGTTTTGCGAGTTGAATAGCTGAAGCTTTTTTCGTGTTCTTATTTTTACTGTCCACTCTACAGCACGTACCTCAGTGGTGGAAGGTAGGGTAACCGCATCCCCTTTCGCCCCGAGTTCGTGTTTACCCAAAAGAACGCCTTTCAACACAACAAGCAAAATGGCATCGGTGATGTTACAATCCGCAAGGGAGGCTCTTTGTTATGGTAACTGTTTGTCAGCCTTGAGTTGTTGCTGTGGTTCAGCTACGAGTTTATAAGCAAATGGGCGTTAAATTGCTGGGACAATGTCTGATTTTGTTCTGCACCAGAGCCTCTGTGGGGCATTTGGGCCTACAACGAAACCTTAGACATAACATTGTACTGTAGCCATTTTTCACCCTTTAATCTGGAGCTGGAAGGATTAGAAACGTTGCGGTGTGACACCGTGGTATTAGATGGAGAGATGTGGGTGTGGGACGGCCTGGAGCCTTGACCAGTCTCAGACGGTCACTAAGGCTTTGATGAAATGCAACGTTTCACCTAAAGCCGTTTGATTTCCTGCAACAGACAGGAAGAGAAATGGAGCATGCTAGGGCCAGAGGGCTCCGTAGACTAATGGAACCAGAATACCACACACACACACAAACCCCAGAATACCACACCCACACACACACACCAGAATACCACACACACACACACACACACACACACAAACCCCAGAATACCACACCCACACAAACCCCAGAATACCACACACACACAAACCCCAGAATACCACACCCACACACACACACACACACACACACCAGAATCCCACACACACCAGAATACCACACACACCCACAAACCCCAGAATACCACACACACACACAAACCCCAGAATACCACACCCACAAACCCCAGAATACCACACCCACACACACACCAGAATACCACACCCACACACACACCAGAATACCACACCCACACCCACACACACCAGAATACCACACCCACACACACCAGAATACCACACCCACACATCCCCGAACACCACACCCACCCCAGAATACCACACCCATACACACACCCACCCCAGAATACCACACACACACCCCAGAATACCACACACACACCCCAGAATACCACACCCACACACACCCACCCCAGAATACCACACCCACACACACACACACCCACCCCAGAATACCACACCCATACAGACCCGAAGGAGGGGACTGACATTTATGCTATTATGTGGAATAATGTTTGCAATTTTTTGTGTCCCACTTTACAAAAAGAGATTTTAGATTTTTTCGACATGGGAGATTCAAAATACATGCACGCAAAAGCATTGAAACAAATAAGTGTACGTGCACATGAATCATTTTTTTATAATACATGTTTTACACATTGCATAGAGGAAATGTTCATTCCCCAGTACATATATAGGCAGCGTGTGGAAATGGTTTCATTCTAAGCGTGTGGATATATAGGCATATTTAGGCAGCGTGTGGAAAGGTTTCAGTGACACTTGAGGATTAACTGCAGTTGAAATGATCATCCCAGTTGAGAAAGCGAGGAGATCAGATGGTTAGCCTGATAAGCTATTGGCTGTTGAGGACCGGCGTCTGAGGGACAGTAAGAGAGATACAGCAGCAGCTTATGGTAATCCTCCGCAGCCGGGCCTGTGAATGGCGGAAAGCATGGCCCTGGGTTATTTCTGTGGCTAGACCAAGGGGCTCCCGCGACAGCAGAAATGCCAAACGTGCCACTGGCTGTCCTGTGCGCTGGAGGCATCTGGAGAGAAGGGCTGATCGATTAGGAGGGAGCGGGCGCTAATGAGACGCGTTTGAGGCCATCTGCTCCATCGGAGTTAATGTCAAACTCGTGCCTCCTGCACTTAGTCCCGAGTGTTACAGAGCTGAATAACGCTTACTTCCCCGACACAGTAGTTAGTGTTGTCAAATGCTTTTTATAACGTTGAAGACTGGATTACAGTGAGTAGTGGTGCTCATACAGCAGAAACACTCGAACCTTGTGACCAGAAGGCTTTGTCTCCGCATGACATTTCCCCCCCGTGCTTTACAACCGTGGCCTTTACAAGAGCGCGGGGGTCACAGAGCCGTCAGGGAGACGCCTCCTCCGCACTGGGGGTGTAACACGCTCCTCCGCACTGGGGGTGTAACGTGCTCCTCTGCCCTGCAGGAGAGCGTGGACCTGGGGGAGATCATGTACTCTCTGTGCTACCTGCCCACCGCCGGAAGGATGACCCTTACTGTCATCAAATGCCGAAATCTGAAAGCCATGGACATCACCGGCTCCTCAGGTACGCCCGGCAGCGTCAGGTCAGGCAGCGCCAGGTCAGGCAGCGCCAGGTCAGATAACAACAGGCCACAGGGAAGCTACCTGAGGTGCACCTTATAATCAACACATTGAAGGGTTACGTAACAGCTGAAGCCAACTGCCGATATAATAACTGCAATAGTAAAAAGCTGAATTAAATTGGCTTGCTTCTGACGACAACCAATTGAGACTGCAGCTAATTTAAACGTAGTGTGTGATGACAGCTCATTTTAAAGAGTAAGGAAACACTTTTAAATTCCCCCAAATTACACCTTCTTTAACCAGATTCAGAATTGTTAAATTTGTAAATATTGTTTGCCTGCGTCTTCTCAATTGTTACTCCTCCAACCGGAGATTAATGGGGGGTTTTTTCTAGACCCTTATGTGAAAGTGTCGCTTCTGTGCGACGGTCGGAGGTTGAAAAAGCGCAAAACAACGACCAAGAAGAGCACGCTGAACCCCGTGTACAACGAAGCCATCATCTTTGACATCCCACCAGAGAACGTGGAGCAGGTCAGCCTGTCCATCACCGTGATGGACTACGACCGGTGAGTGACACGGTCAGCCGCTCACCTCAGAAACGTAGCTTTGTCTCTCTCACATTACACCATATCTCTCTGATGGTCACCTCAGAAACGTAGCTTTGTCTCTCTCACATTACACCATATCTCTCTGATGGTCACCTCAGAAACGTAGCTTTG
>JAOYSI010070612.1:9586-22225 GCA_025775065.1 Hiodon alosoides
TTTCTGTGAGCCACAAAGCTGTTTCTGTGAGCTACAAAGCTGCTTCTGTGAACCACTGTGAGCTGTTTCTGTGAGCCACTGTGAGCTGTTTCTGTGAGCCACAAAGCTGTTTCTGTGAGCCACAAAGCTGTTTCTGTGAGCTACAAAGCTGCTTCTGTGAACCACTGTGAGCTGTTTCTGTGAGCCCAAAGCTGTTTCTGTGAGCTACAAAGCTGCTTCTGTGAACCACTGTGAGCTGTTTCTGTGAGCCACTTTTGTTTTTTCAGGTCTGGATCACGCTTCATTTATCCAAGTTTGATCTTTGTGTCTCTCATTTTAAACGACTCTGGGGCTTGGCTTGCATGGAAGACACAATATTTCAATATTCCAAAAATATACAATGTCTTAGTTTGTAAAAGAAAAGGCTGAAAAGAATAAAATCTGGTTAGTTTAGTTTGCATTTTCTGCGTTTGAGAAGACAGGTTAGCCTCACCCATTGTTTTTTTTTGTTTGTTTTTTAAATGTATTGAATACTGATTACTGCGTCTTCTGGTTGTGCTTTGTTCTCGGAAGTTGAATTAAACATTTTATTCCTGCATGTGCTGTTCATGTCAAATTCAGCACAATCTGTTCCTTCCAATCCATCTATGCGAATAAATATTTTATAAAGGTCACGTGAACCCAGAGGTATTGCGCAAACATCACGAGCGAGGGTCGAGATGTCTACAGAATTCACTCTGTGAATTCGCTGTGCGAGAGAATACTCTGCATTTGTGAGCAATCGTTCCGCGTGTGTGGGCAGAGAAAGGTTGAGAGTGCGGGTGCCACGCTCACCACGCAGTGGCAAGATGCAGAGAGTCTCGCCAACCACTGAATGAGATCCCAGAATATCAGTTGACCTCTCACCTGCCCTGCCTCCCGCACAGCCCGTATCTCCATGGGAATCGCTCTCTTCTGCCCACATCTCTTTTGTTTTGCGAGAGGGAGTCCGATTCCGTTAGCAGCTGCAGACGGATCTGTGCCGATGTTGCCTTGCTAAGTTCCTGAGCCATTGCGATGGAATTCTTTCTACCAGGTTAAACCTGCACGTATTTGTCCACGTTTTTTAAAACCTTTTTCAGGCTAGGCAATGCTTTATTTTATTTTTTCAATATTTAAGTATAAATCTGTTATAATGTCACATCTGTAATTATTATAATAAGCCACATGTTAAATGCCACATATAATAAGGAGTTCCCTGGGGGAGATGGCGGGTGGTGGGTCGAGAAAGGGGAAAAGTTCGTTCACTTCCCCTCCTCACCAAACGGTGTGATTCGTTTCACTGGACCATTGTGGTGAATATATTTTCCGTTATAAAGTGGTTTTCAGCTCTCCCCTCGCACCTCCGGTTGTGTCTCACACTCCTGCTTCATCTTGCAGCAGGCCTTTTGAAAGCTCCTTCCTCGCTCCACCGAAAGTTAAGTGCGGAGGAACCTGAAGCAGGCCGCTTGAAGGATTCAGGCCAGAGTTCTTTGTCATCTGTGGTACCAGTCAACGGCCACTACTGTCAACGTTAGCGACTCTTTTAGAAGCGTCCCTCTCACCTCGAACACTTTTCATTTTCCTCACAGGAAAGGGGCTGTCCGTCACAACTCTCAGGATTAGAGTTTTCTCTTTGTGGTGCCTCCTTGTGATGAAAGAACTGACTACCTTTTCATGTCAACAAAAGGGTGCAACAGAATCCTTGAAGCTATATTTGTCTTATTTGTTTCACGGTTGCCCTTAGCTTGCAAAAAATAATTCACAGTTGTTCGTTACTGTTGAAGAGTAACGGTCTGTTTGTCATTTACTGTGCTTTATTGTCCTCGTGCTTACAGTAATGATTGAAAGCTGTCCCACCCCCAGATAACAAGGATTATGACGCGTACCTCTCCTACACTAAAGTGGACCTGGATCAGTGGAGCCAAGAAACTCCGGAAGAGGAACGCTTTGCCTTGGAGATACTGCCCGAAGTCCTGGAAAAGCATTATGGGTATAAACTCTTCATTCCCGACAGGGACTTGATCCCGACAGGAAGTAAGTGCTAGAATCGTTTCGTCTTTGTGTCCTTTAAGTTTCACAATAAGGTCGATCCACCAGCCATTTAACGTCCTCGTATCCAAATGTGACAATGGTCTATTTTTGCGCATTTATTTTTTATGTTAGCAAAACGTCTATAATTAAGCAAGGCTAGGCTACTGTACAGTATTCACTGAGTTGGATTTGCTCAACATTCTTTACTGCGTCTGGCACAGTGCAGGTCATTTCTACAGCTAGTTACACAGGCTTGTTATGTCACGTTGGTTTGTTGGTGTTCAGACCCAATTCTGATAGCTGTGAAAAGCCTTATGTTTCTCCCTGTCCATCAGTAAAACCCATCACTATTTTCGGTTACAGAGCTGCTAGTTACAGTCCGAGCTGCTGGGCCAATTCTCACCCCTGTCTAATATAAAATGATGAATATCTTTTTACTTTACATGACGTTATATACAGAGAGAAAAATAAGTTATATGCAGTATATAGTAACAAAGTAGCCAGCAACGTAGCGGTTGTTTGATTCTTCTCTAAAGATGATTTTTGTCATGTTTTTAAATTTCCCCACCGCCCGTTACAATTATAACCAGCGAATGTGTTGTACTGTTGTTGACTCTGTTTGGGATTTTATTGTTAGGGAACAGTTAAGCTGTGATATGGAACACGTGGCCCTGGGTGTAAGATTCTTCGCCTGTATATATGTAAGAACTACAAAGCTTTTCCATATTTCCCAGTTCATTTTTTAGATATCCGATTCAAATGCAGGGCACTGAACGTGTGCGTTTCCTTTCATGACACGTGCAGCATATCTGCATCTGTGCTGCGCGTTCTTCGCGATGCGATGGCTGCGAATGCAGAACAGCCCATTAAAGGGAATGGCGACTGCCTCATTGTGCGTGGTCGCGCCGTCTCGTGGCCACGGGTTCCATATTAAACTAAACGGGCGTGGTTAATGGCGGAAAGACAGAGAGGCAAGTCGCACAGCTGATAACAGTATTGCTCCAGTCTTCTGGCAGCTTCTTTGATGCATCTCTGCAGTCTTCTGATCATGGTTTGAATGTTGAAATATTTATGTTTAGGTTTCACCAATGATCATTTCCAGGATGATACAAGACTCCTCAGAGGTACTCTTCCCCAGTCTTTTTCCACATGTGTCAGCAAGCGTAATGTGCATCCATCTGCAAATAGACAATTTCTACACATTTGAAAAACGGGGCTAAGACGTGCACCGCACGTTTGCCAGATTAATGTCCAATTAGGCCAGGAAGACAGACAGTTGACGTGTTGTTTCAAAAGGGTGGCTTGGTTTCCTGAGCCCACGCTTGCTGTATTACTCTGGGTCTGTCACTCAGTGAGGCAGAAGGTTGAAACAGGAAAGGGGAGAAGGTGAACCGTCAGGTGACGGTTTGAGACCAGGAACCTTTTCGTAAAGAGAAGCCCCTACGTTTGAAGTGCTCTTTGAATGGGATGAAACACAGTGGTGTGGTGACATATTGAACCCGAATGTTTCATTCTGTCTTTCTTTCTTTTCCTCTCTACCATGCTAGTGCTGTGTTTGCCGGTCCTGTTTTTAACCGTAGGGATAGCCTTCGGTTGCTTGGTTTTGCATGCCGACCGTTGTAAGCACCAGGATGGGGCTCGTGCTAGACGAGCCGGTCCGAGGCTGGGCCCTGAATATTTCAGCCCTCTGTTCTCTTAACGCTTGTCTTTCCCTCGGCTCTTTGGCAGCCTACATTGAAGACGTGGCGCGCTGCGTTGACCAGAGCAAGCGCCTGATCATCGTCATGACGCCCAGCTACGTGGTGCGGCGGGGGTGGAGCATCTTCGAGCTGGAGACGCGCCTGCGCAACATGCTGGCCACGGGCGAGATCAAGGTGATCCTGATCGAGTGCGCCGAGCTCCGCGGCATCATGAACTACCAGGAGGTGGAGGCGCTCAAGCACACCATCAAGACGCTCACCGTCATCAAGTGGCGCGGCGCCCAGAGCAGCAAGCTGAGCTCCAAGTTCTGGAAGCAGCTCCAGTACGAGATGCCCTTCAAGCGCACGGAGCCACTCATCTCCCATGAGCAGGTGCTGGAGGTCAGCGAGCAGGGCCCCTTCGGCCAGCTGCAGACGGTCTCCGCCATCTCCATGGCGGCCGCCACCTCCACCGCCATGGCGACGGCGCACCCGGAGCTCCGCTCCACCTTCCACAACAGCTACCACACCCAGGTGCGGCAGAAACACTACTACCGCAGCTACGAGTACAACCTTCCGCCCGCCGGCACCACAGGCGGCCAGCACACTTACTGCAACATCCCCATGACTCTGCTGAACGGTCAGCGGCCGAAGGCCAAGTCGCCGCGCGAGCACAGCCTGGAGGAGGCGCACGCCAACAGCGCCATGCTCCCGCTGCTGCCCCGGGAGACGAGCATCTCCAGCGTCATCTGGTGACGGCGCCAGGTGTCATGCTTTGCTTCAGTCCCGGCGTGCGCGGGATTAGGCCGCCAGGGTTGCGCATGGAGCTCGGTCCCTGGGAACTGCTGCTGTTGCTGAACCTACTCCACAATATACAGGGAAAAATCTGAGCAGGAAAAGAAGTGGATGGAACTCTTAAAAAGAACTTGGTAATGAAGAACACCTACATGCTTTCACAAGTGCACACAAATGCACACACACACATGCGGAAAACAGGGTCTTGTACATATATTTGCCATTTCTTTGTAGCATCTGTGTCTTCCCGTTTTGTTTTGTTTTCGTTTTTTCGTGGTTACCTGCGATGCCAGTACGTATTTTGTTTTCAGCCATTATCCTACGTTTCGGTTTTTTTATTTTTATTTTATTTTTATGTAATTGGAAACGGAAGGCAAGTCTGTGCAGTGATAACGCTGCGCTGCTGTGTGTTATTTTTACTTTGAGTGATTTTAAAACACTTTTTGGGATTGCCTGGGAATAGCAAATGTTTTATTCAGAAGAGCAACATCCTTAGTTCTTGGCCTATGTGAGGTGTGTGTGCACCTGGTTTTTTTGAGAGGAGAATTCGATTATGCAAAAGGTACCGAAAGTTGACATTAGTCCTCTGGATTAGAAGGGTATGGACTGGTGCTAGACTTCCTCAAAGCGATGGCGTGTTCTGGCTACCGCGCTCACTCTTAAAATTTTTTATTAGAAAACAGCCCTGCTGTTTAGCTCGCTAGTCGACAGTCTCACCTTTTTAAAAATGAGTCTATTTTTATATTTAAAAGAAAAATAATAATTTATTTGGAATATCACACTTATTTTCAATCCAAGAATGAAAGAAAGGAAGTAAATACCTGCTGTTTTTGTAACCGACTTTGCTGCTTGGAGCTTGGGTTGTGGAACAACGTGGATTTTGAGCCTATCACAGACTGTCCTGGTCCTTAGGTTGTGGAACAACGTGGATTTTGAGCCTATCACACACTGTCCTGGTCCTTAGGTTGTGGAACAACGTGGATTTTGAGCCTATCACATACTGTCCTGGTAGAAGGTTTTTAAATACATTCTTTTTGATGTCAGTGAGAATCCAATCCTGCAAATTATTTCTTGCAAGTGAAATTGACAGTTAAATGGTGGTTGGAGGATTAAAGGTTTATGTGTGTGTGACACGCTTTTTAAATTACACACCAAGGTGTCGTTGCTCAGAATGCATAGCAACCGTGTAGCAGTTTGGAAAGAAGAAGCTTGTATTCGGAGAAGCGGTTACGGTCACGGTTAGTTTCCTACATTCCCCCTGTTTCTTACCGCACATTAGAACCCTTGACCTCAACACGTTGTGCCTCCCTGTTACTCTACGGAAAGCATCCTGTGTCCACCGCTGGGTGTGGTACTGCGTGGAAGTTCTGCGTGAGTTCTCCACACCTGTGAGATTTGGAGTCACAGAAATGACATGCTTTTTTTTTTATTTCCTCTGAAAGCCCCCTCTCTGTCACAATCTCTCTCCCTTTAACTTCATAGCTTCCGGTTTAACCTTCACAGGTGTGACCAGGATGGGAGGTGACCTCAGCCCTTACAAAACCATAAATATGCCATCCATTCTATGTCCAATTGCCTCAGGACCAGACAAGCAAAAAAAAAAAAAAAAAAAAAAACTTTAAAAGTCGAATTTGTGTGTAATGCGCAGTTCACCAGAGTTAGAGGCATTATACATGAACGTACATTGATGAATCAATCTAAAAGCTTTCTTCTGTAGATTTCCTTCTGCTCTGTCTAACGAATGAACTCCTGTTTGTGATACAAAGTACGTGGTGTAAATGGAGATGGTTATCTCAAGAGCAGTTTTAAAGACACCAAAGTTAAAGAATTGTATTTTCATTCTAGAGTTCCAGTGTGAAAGTGGCCCCGCTGCCACACACTAGGCTCAAATCATGTTCAGTACTTTCTTGAAGGGGAAGGGGGAGTTTGTTTTGATAGCTTATGATTCTGTAAAATGAAGTTACGTGTTTAAAATGTTATTGGTTCACGTAAATGTAAGCAAGTTGAATTAAACAGTGGGGTTTATGTGAAAGGGTTTGACATTTCAGGAAGATTATTGCAGATGAATCAATCAGTGTAAAAAAAAAAAATAATAATTATGTTATCGTCACAGCAAGTTCCTGTTTTATTACAGATGATCAGGCTAATCGTTAGCCATGTGAACCCAACAGTCCTTGTGCGATTTAAATTCCCTATCCACTAAACATCTCTCACAGTAAAATATGTATTTGATAATGCTCAGGGTCACTTAGTTCTGCTCTTGAAATTTCAAAGCTTTTGGCATGCTAATCCACTTAGATGATGGGCAAGTATGAACATTTCAAATGAAAAGGAACCAGGCTGTGTACTTGCCAACACCTAGTTTAATTGGTGTTTATTGTTTTAAATTTAAAATTTCTTTTTTTTTTTTCTTCTTTTTTTTTTTAAAGGGCGTACAGTGTTTCGGTACAGCAATACCTTTTGTCAGTGTACTGAAGTTTCTAGTATATTATCAAGAAAAGGTTGGGGATAGTTAATTGTTATGCATGGCTAATGGATTTTCATGTACAAACATTAATTATGCAACGCGAGCAGAAATCTGTGGGGCGCGTGCCGCAGCAAAGACTGCCACAGTCATCTCAGTCAAAAGACTCTTTTCTGTGGAGACCTTTATCATTCAAATATGACTAAAGTGTTTGTACTATTTTTGTGTATATCCCCACGCCTGGTTGAAGCTTATTGTGCTTGTTTTTGGGTTTTTTTTATTTTTTATTCGCTGAAGTACAGAAATCCAAGCGATCGTACGCTGTACCACCTTTTTCAAAGAGGCCGCATATGTGCTCACCGGTTCCAGATCACACATGTTTTCTCTGTTTTCGTTTTTTTAACAATTACGTGTGCGCGCGCGTGTGACTGCGAAGGGGTGAAAATCAAAGCAAACGTTAAAATTGCACATGTAAGTGGAAATTGAAATATTATAGTGACAATCTAGCCATGCTCATTTAGCCCAGTTTTGCATTTTGGGGGACGTTTGTAACAATAACGAAAACATAGCACAGAATCATCTCGGCACTTTCGAGGGAGTGAGGCGAAAGTTTAGGGTTCTGTTTGACTAGTTTCTTTGTGTTTATCTTTTTATTATGCTGTACCTACATTATTGATAATAATAATAAACTCCAAATTTGATGATTGCCGTTTTTTTTCTTCCTCTGAATGAACATAGATAGTTCAACAATCTGGAGAGAGTGCGGGGTCAATGGAGGCCCCCGTCGTGTTTAACGTGGGTACTGCCAACCCTACTCCTGTTGGTCTTATTGATATTACTGATATGATATCACAGCGGCGCCTTTAGAACTGTGCTCAGCCTGAATGGCACCACTAGCATCGCTAACCCCAGTGGGTGGTAGAGGTGGGCGGGCAGAGGCAAAGCCTGGCGTGCCAGCATCTCAGCTGACTCTCAGCTGTTTTTTTATGAATAAAAAACGCCCCCATCGGATCGGTGAAAAGCTGAATCCTGTTCATTTACACTGGGAATTTGTGCGGTTCCCTTGCATTGCAAGAGTAAACGCCGACAGCAGCTATCATCGGCAGTGGTAGTGAGTTGACGCGTTGCTACCTCCACGCAGACGTCAGGATCCCAGCCCAGAGGGCAGAAAGTTTGGTTTCCTGTCTGTTGCCATGACAACGAGCACTTTGCATGAAAAGTGTAGGAGTAAAGGGGAGCAACGGCAGAACAACTCCAACATCTGACAGGAAACAACAAAGAAACAAGATGGCTTGTGATGATGACTCCTTCTGACCTCTTATGCTGTTTGCTGTCCGCCGCAATGCAGAAAATTCCCTGAGTTTCAATTCTGAAAACGGGCTCAGGTTATATTTCAGCTAAAGGGAGATCTGAGGGCCGTTGCCTGTACACAGTGGAGTCACTTTACAGCGCCACTGTTTGTTCCATTGATGGACGAAACAAATAAAGATACTTCTGTAATTGCAACACATTGTGTACACACAGTAGAGACAGCTCATCCGCTAATGCAATCTTCAGTCAGATACCTGTGGCAATTTTGTATCCATTAGTGGAATGGGAATTTGAGAACATCTGGGTGTGCTATTGTTCCACTGGGTGTAGGAGGCCAATGGTGAAGCTGTTAACAGCTACCTGTTAATTTAAGGTTGGATGCAGTCTCTACACATTTTCCTACTTTTTCCGTTCTGCTGCCAACAGATGTGTGGTGAGTCCAACACAGGTCATGTTAGCATCCGTCCCCAGTTAAAGCCCAGGCAACAGATTCTGTCTCACCGAGTGTCACGGTGGTGTTCGGTCAGCTTGCCAAGTCTTCATGGCTGGCTGGGGCCGAGAGTGAGTGTGTGTGTGTGTGTGTGTGTGTGTGTGTGTATCTGCGTTTGTGTGTGTGTGTGTGTGTATCTGCATTTGTGTGTGTGTGTGTGTGTGTGTGTGTCTGAGTGTGTGTATCTGTGTTTGTGTGTGTGTGTGTGTGTGTGTGTGTGTGTGTATCTGTGTGTGGTTGTATGTGTATGCGTGTGGTGTGTGTGTGTGTATGTGTGTGTGTGTGTGTGTGTGTGTGTGTGTGTGTGTGGGTACCATCATTGGACAGTAGAAGCCCTAGTTTATGGCTGTGATGTAATTTGCTGATGATGCCCAGAGCCCCCTTGCAGAACCGCACAAGGCAGATAACTCATTGGGCCTGCTGTAAAACTTGGAGATAATCAATAGTGCCTCTTGTTCTGCTCCAAGGGAGCTCCGTGCTCTGAGAACCAACAGAGAGACTGGATGAGTCCATGTCACGAAAGGAAATGCCCTTCACAGCAGTCCTGTGGTATGGGAGGAGATCGTCTGCAGTGTTGAAAGTTACAACACCTCCGCCAGACTGTGGCAGACTGTGGCAGACTGTGTCGGCACAGTGAAGCACAGAGGAATACTTTGTATTACACCAATACCGTGTCTTTGCTGGCAATATGCAATAATCTTTTATGTATCATAGATTTGCTGTCATATAGTTTCTGCCATTATTGACAATATGTGAGTTCAGACTTTAGGTTATTACTTTACAGGATGTACCAAATTTTAAAATGTATGGATAAATGGCATTAATTGCTAAGTTTAAATTCTTTAAAAAAAAAAAAGTTTATTTATATAGTTTTAGCCCCCAGTGGGTTTATGTAGAGCTGAGAAGCTAAAATAAACTATGCCAGTATGCAGTGAATAAGAACCAAAATAACTTTGCCCTCAGGAACCCTCAGGACCGTTTGTGTTTACAACCAGGTCTAGCCTATGTGTGTTCACATACCGGACCCCTGATTCCGAAAGGAACCCTTACCTGCGTCACACGAGGTACAGCTGCCCGACAAAGATTACCTCGTTGAGCTGAAGAACCATGTCCATAGCTGAAGGAACCGATCACCTTCTGCAGCGAACTCCTCCTTGCCTGGCTCCGCTACACTGGCACCAGGTGAAGGTCTTCAGGCCATCACCACGTCTACGGCAGTCCATCCATGGAGGACTTGATGAAGGACCAGTCATCAGTCCACACTGCATCCCTCTACAGCTTTGCTCAGTGCAATGCTGAACGCACCAACAGCCAATGCCAGCTGTCGGTTTGTTGTGGGTCAAACCATTTGGGTTGGCCTGTTTTGTGAGGTCCCCTTGTAACTGTTTCAGTCAAGCAGGGTGCTCACACTGGAAACTGAATGCTGACCAATCGTTGTGACATTGGATTTCGTCCCCAAGGAGCCCGCTGGGCTGTCATCATCTCCAAATGCTGGACTCTGGGCACAGTCACTGTGCAATTATACAAGAGGTGAGTGAGGAAGACATTTACATAATGAAACTCAGGGCCTCCACGTGGGGCTGACACAGGTTTACATGTGCATTCTTCTGCTGGTGCGCATCAACGTTTATCTGTTTTAAAGGCTGTTTTACATAGCTTACGGTTTAAACCTTTACCCTTCACACAGCTGGTTATTCCCTGAAGCAACGCAACAATCCAGTCACTCTGTTAGAAATGCTGGCAGTTAACCTGAGGCCCGAGGCAGCCACATCCGGCTTACAAGTACAATACGTTAACCATTGTGCCACGTCCCTCCTGGCTGTACACGCACAAAAGGGAATCAGCCACACACTGGTCAGTCACTCACAAGATCGATTTTCTTTCCGCCACATGACAGTTTCTCTCTCTGCTTTCATGCTACATACATTGGTGTGCAATTTCTGTCCATTCTCATTCCCCTCATCGCTCACAAACTTTTCTAGGAAGTGTATCTGTCCACGGATTAGTTATCGTCTTCTGACGCTTTAACAACAAAACACGAAGGTCTTCGAAAGTAGGGGTACAAACTCATTTTGCCTGATTGATGAGTTTTCGAGAGATTCTTGTCAAACACTGACATCTGTCGGTCGTTATTGGTACTTTAAATGGTGACGTTTGCAGAGAGCGTGGAACGAGGTGGAAGAGTCGAAGCCATTATGATTTTAACTGGCAGAGGTGTACTCTGAGCTGAGTGGCTCTGACAGTCACATGGGAAGCATGGCCTTACAAAGTCTGTCTTATTTCTTTTTTTTTTTTTTTTTCCTGTGTAACACATAAGTAAAGAAAAGAGGACCCGTTCCCCAAGGTTGTAGAAGCACATGAAAGCCGTTTAAAGAGTCAGAAACCAGCTTTTTGCTCCTAGGAAACTATTTCGTGCCTTCATTTCAAAACAGCCAAGTTGGGCTTCTAAAATTGTACTTCAGGGATTGCCGCCGTGCAAAACTGTCAATTTTAGCAGGCCCATCAGAAGTCACCCATGAATACATTTTTAAAATGTATTTTATCACAACACTCTTTTTTTCATTCATGGCTGTATCACATTGCTGAAGTGCTGCAAGGTGTATTTCACTGTCTGATAATACTACACTGAGAGCACTAAAATAAAAATAAGATTAGTTGTAGTAATTTAATATATATTAGGTGTCCATATACAAGAGTTTATGATGATGTGCTTTCTAGTTGTTACATTAAACCAGTGGATCACATAGACCAACACACATTTCCCCCCGGTGTACAGTAGATATAAACTTAGATAATACACTAAGAACTGATCTTTTCTTATTTTTATAGCTTTGATACAAAAACTGAATATCTTCTCTGTCTCACTGGCCATGAAGTTGTCACTGAGTCTTTATTCAGTCAGGATACGCATTTGTCTTATCTCTCTCTCTCTCTCTCAAGGTTCTCTCTCTCTCTCTCTCTCTCTGGTCTCTGTCTCTCACAGTTCTCTCTCTCTCTCTCTGGTCCCTCTCTCATGGTTCTCTCTCTGGTCTCTCTGTCACAGTTCTCTCTCTGGTCCCTCTGTCACGGTTCTCTCTCTGGTCCCTCTCTCTCTCTCTGATCTCTCTCACGGTTCTCTCTCTCTCTGGTCCCTCTCTCACGGTTCTCTCTCTAGTCTCTCTCACGGTTCTCTCTTTCACTCTCTGGTCCCTCTGTCACGGTTCTCTCTCTGGTCCCTCTGTCACAGTTCTCTCTCTGCTCCCTCTGTCACGGTTCTCTCTCTGGTCCCTCTTCACGGTTCTCTCTCTCTCTCTCTCTGGTCTCTCTCATGGTTCTCTCTCTCTCTCTAGTCCCTCTCTCTCTCTGGTCTCTCTCACGGTTCTCTCTCACTCTCTGTTCCCTCTGTCCCGGTTCTCTCTCTCTCTCTCTCTCTCTCTCTCTCTGGTCTCTCTCACGGTTCTCTCTCTCTCTAGTCCCTCTCTCTCTCTCTGGTCTCTCTCACGGTTCTCTCTCACTCTCTGGTCCCTCTGTCATGGTTCTCTCTCTCTCTCTGGTCTCTCTCACGGTTCTCTCTCTGGTCTCTCTTTCACGGTTCTCTCTCTGGTCTCTCTTTCACGGTTCTCTCTCTGGTCTCTCTTTCACGGTTCTCTCTCTTGTCATTGGCCCCCACTCTTCCTCCAATGACAGCAGGTTATGGAGTCACTCAAGTAACAGAAGCAGCAGCAGCAGCCTGTCTGTAGTCTGGCAGGCACACCAAGCATCTGTGCTTTTATTAGCAGCAAGAGGATGAATTGACTCATTATTATTTTTCAGCAATCAACAGCCTAATTGGAAAGAAAACGGGCCTTGCCGAGGGGGGACGCGGTGAATACTGAAATAAACTTGAACAT
>JAOYSI010070623.1:0-22222 GCA_025775065.1 Hiodon alosoides
CTGGTCGCTTTTTTGTCCAACCCGTTTTTGCGTCAGTTCTTGCTAACTTGATTTGGCGCCGTATCTTTTATTGCTGACATTTTCATTACCCCCCCCCCCCCCCTGCACTGGCTCTCCTATTGTGCGCACGTCGCAGGAAGGCGAGAACAACGACAAGTTCTTCACCCACCCCCGGAACCCCAGGGCGCTTACCGCCTACCTATTCGCCCACAACCACCTCTTCTACATGATGGAGCTGCTGACGGCCCTGCTGCTCATGGTGCTGTCCCTCTCCGAGGCGCCCGCTGTACCCTCCCTGCGGCTGGACGTCTACGTAAGTGCTCCTCAGCCCTGCACTGGGAACATGCTCTCTTCTCATTTCTGCTCGCTTTATTGCTGCCGAGACTCCATAATAACATGTTTATGCTTCTGACCCTCGGTCCCCCCCCTTGCCCACATAGAATAATGAAGCTATATTATCTAAGTGACTTTCTGAATTACTGAGCCTCATTTCCATAGCCTTTACAGTATCTTTTATTCCCCAGAACGATGCTTTTTTGAATTCCAGTCCTCGTGTTCCCTTGTGTCTGCCGAGTTAAACTAACGATGAGCTTATTAAAAGGCCATTGCCATAATGTTCAGCTCTAAGCCAGGTGAGTGTATTTAAGTTGAGGGTTCGATTAAGTAACTGACTACTCAGCTGGAACAAAAAGGCAAGGACTAGAATTGAAAACCACTTCCTTAGAACAATGTGGTTGGTTTCTATCTGAACTAAAGAGGATTTTACAGGAAAGGGAAAGTACAGACAGAATATGAGACTATTCAGATGGTTTAAAAAGCAGCTCCTAGTGTGAAAATATTAATGGATAGGAAGCTAGGAAGTGTACTAGTACTTGACTGTTGTCATACAGTGCTGGAGATTACATTGCTGAAAAACATGAGTGCAATCGCAGGAATGGTTGCTGCAAGGTTAGCCTTTGCCTACAGGTTCACGCTACCCTTGAGCTGCTGGCGTTGGCCATGGTGGCCTTTGAGCTCTGCATGAAGCTGCGTTGGCTGGGCTTTCAGACCTTCATCCGCCACAAAAGGACCATGGTCAAGGTAACACGGTCTCCTTTCTACAGCAAGCTTTGATTTTGTTGCTTTCTTGTGGAAGGCACTATTAACTGCATTGGCAAACATTCCAGCTGATTGAACAGTTCATTGAATGGGCAACATTTTTGAACGAGTACAGACTTGCTTAATGTTCAGTATAGTTTTTTTGTGTGGTTTGGGTGCAAAAACGCATAGATGACCTGTCAACCGCGATACTGTTTCGGAACGCTTCTGCACTTGAAGATGGCGAGACGGTAACACAGTACAAAAAAAATCCCACGGAAATATGTGAATATTATTTGCATTCAAAGTGCTGGAGGAACATGTGGTCAAAGAGAGGTGGAGAGTTTTAGTGTTGCTGTTGGCGCACTAAAACGCTCCGCACTCATTGACACATTTTAAGTAACAATTTTCTCTGTTTCAGCACCGCTTAAAGACCAAGCAGTGTCTCCATCAAAAATGTATAATTGTCCGATTTGTATTGTCGCAACAAGGAAATTTGTATTGATTTGAACTAAATAATGTAAGTCACTCCTGACGAGAATTCCTCAGCAGAATTAAAGTGAAGCTTAAAGGGCAACCCTCCAGCCGACCAAATAATTTCCTGGCTGTCCTCTGCTAGACCTGCGTGCTGCTGCTCCAGTTCGTGGAGGCCATTGTGGTTCTCGTTCGGCAGCACTCCCACCTGCGGGTCACCCGGGCCCTCCGCCCCATCTTCCTGGTGGACTGCCGGTACTGCGGGGCCGTGCGCAGGTGGGGCCAAGGGCGGGTGCTGCGTGTGACGTCGGGCGGCGGCGGCGGCGGGGTGAAGCGAAAGCGCTAACCAGTGTGTCTCCACCGCTCAGAAACCTGCGGCAGATCTTCCAGTCCCTGCCTCCCTTCATTGATATCCTGCTGCTGCTGCTCTTCTTCATGCTCATCTTCTCCATCCTAGGTGAGCCTTCACGGTCGGCCTGCTCCTTCTTGTTGCTTAGGCAAGGCTAGGTCACGCTTAGTTTGGATTCCCCCGCCCTAATCTGGTGCAGTCCGGGTGGCCAGCTTTGTTTACTGAATGTGTCGTCATCCTTGTTTATCACCCAGAATGCTTATGTTTTTGTTTTTATTCTTAACAGGGTTTTTATTGTTCTCTTCAAATCCAGCAGACCCTGTAAGTAAGGTTTTTCAGTCAGTATTGAAATGCACGTGTCCGATGTACATACTGCTTTTGTGTTTGGTGTCCCTTGAAATTTCACTGGCTTCTGTTCTCTTTTCAGTACTTCAGTAGTCTGGAAAACAGTGTTGTCAGCCTGTTTGTGCTTTTGACCACAGCCAAGTAAGCCACCCTTCCTTCATAGTCGGTTCTAAACATAATTCTCTCTAGTGCTCACCTTTGCTGATTGAATGTGTATGTATTATATGTGCGGATGCAGCAGAAGTTTTCTGAAGCTCATACCTTGATTTTATATGGATCGGGTCTGACTCGATCCTTGGTGTTCGTCTTAGCTTTCCAGATGTAATGATGCCAGCGTACTCCAAGAACCGTTGGTCCTGTATATTCTTCATCGTTTACCTGTCTATCGAGCTTTACTTCATCATGAACTTGGTGGGTTTTCCTTACCGGCTCGCGCCACATTGTTGGGGTCAATCTTCCAGATAAAGCTCATTGTTGCTATGCTACTGATTTTGTTACAGAGGAAACACCATTGAAAAATGGCTCCGTGTGTTGGAATGCGAACATATATTTAAATTAATAGCCTAGAAGATGTTATATTTGTGGTTGTAGGGAGTTGGTGTTGCACCTACCATAAAACTGGCAAAAAGAAAGCAGTGGAGGTCTTCCGGTTACTTAAAATGGAAATCAGTAATGAGAATACTGGTAACTGCTACTTGTCAGTGATACATTTCTGTGCACCAAAGGCTGCTTGCCTTTATTACAAGTTGAGTGAGTCAAGTTGGCATGTCTCCCTCCTTCCAGCTCCTTGCTGTGGTGTTCGACACCTTCAATGGTGTGGAGAAGATGAAGTTCAAATCGTTGCTCCTGCACAAGCGCTCAGCCGTAGACCACGCCTTCCATCTTCTCGTCAGCAGGCAGGTGAGGAGGTGCCCACTGCTACCGCCTTCCCTCGGAGGCTGTTCGGCTGATGGTCGGCCCTGACGCCTACACTGAAAGACAGCCGTCAGGCAGGAGTGTTCCTTTGTGGTTATAATTCAACATTGCTCTTCTGTGCCTAGAACCAATTGCCCCGTATTATAGAATAAAAGCTCTAGCCAGCGGAGTAAGACTTTTATTGTGATTTGTCCTTGTCCTCACCTGGTGTTTTGATTTCATCCTGCACTAGAAGGAGGCATTTGAGTGGTGACATTAGTTCCGTTACTGTCCTCATGCTGAAAAATGATTTGCTTGGCTTTTTCCCACTCCACTTTTACTGCCTAAAAATTGTCCTTCTGCGGGAGTCCGGGCTCCCAAAGGAAGATGAACAACGAGCCTAGAATCCCTCCCTAGGACATGTGTCCATTTTTAATATGCTACGATTAGGCATACATAGGCTTTATGGATATATTGGCAAACACTCTAGCGTTTCCCTCACCATTAAGTTGTAATATTGTAAATACGTTTGTACTACAGAAAATGGTGAACATTTCTGCGTTGGCCTTTTCTCATGCTACTACCTAAAACCACCTTGAACGAATCATTTTTGGACTCCTATTGGTTTCGCCTATTGGAGTTGCCGATGATGATGATTGCAGGGATAATATTCAGGAGCTCTTGGTAATCTGTGTTGCAGAGGCCTAACGGCGTGTCCCTCAAGCAGTTTGATGGGTTGATGAGGTTCTACCGGCCGCGGATGAGTGCCCGGGACCGGTTTCTCACTTTCAAGGCCCTCAACCAATCCAACGCCCCCATGCTCAGGTACCCCTGACTACCTGCTGCTGAAGATGTTTAGCCAATGATGAGAGTACTACATGCCGGCTACCCTGTCATTTTTGACGCGATATATATCAACTTTGCTTGTGTTTGTGCGTATTGCCCTGACACTTTGACATTACTCTCGCACTACTTTAAAAGCTGCTGTAATCAACTTCCTGTATTGAGGAAAGGAATCATCTGTCCCTATCCAGAGGTCAGGCTAACATTGTGCTCTTCTGCTACAGCCTGGAGGACTTTTATAAATTCTACGAAGTGATCGGCTTGAAGTGGAAGGTAGGCGGCTCTGTTTGAGAGACCTATCGTCCTGCCATCTTGTTCTCTGAGAATGTTGACCACCCCTGCGTGCGTGCGTGTGTGTGTGTGTGCGCCCTCCACAGGCACGGCGAAGTGGGGAATACTGGTTCGATGACCTACCACACACCACCTTTCTTATCTTCAAAGGTAGCCATCTGTCTACAGCACTGCAGTACATGTTTTTGCAGTTTCAATAAGTCCCTAGCTTTGCTATTTTAAGAGCTCAGCTGGCTGGGGTTGTTATGGAGAAGTGTGAAGGCCTTTATGGCTACTGTATTGAAGAAGTGTGTTTGAAACTACTCATATTTTTTTTAATTGGTTGTCATCACTTCTGGTGTTTGAGGGAAGTGAAATTTTAAGTTAATATGGAGTTTTCTTTTACAGGAATTAATATCGTTGTTAAATCCAGAGCTTTCCAGTATGCCATGTGTAAGTATTTGAATTCCAGTGTTGATAAACAAACCACAGACATACCTGTTCACTCAATTATTGCATAACTCATTTGCATTGATACAAAAGAATAAAAAGGCGTAATAAGAATACCCTATGTCCCCCAGGAAGCAACGCTATGATTCTATACCTATACTAATCTATAACGCTATCTACATTGACCTTTTTATCCCTTTCGTAAATGTGGTTTTCTAGGACTAGTGTTTGCGGCCATGCTGGTCACATAAGTAGAATGTTTTGAATGCTTTTTGTGTTAAATAAAGAAATATTCGCGTAGAACTTACCTTCTGCTCGCTCTCCTCCCAAGATGTCGTTGTAGCCGTAAATGGCGTGTGGATCTTGGTGGAGACGTTCAGGATGAACAGTAAGATGCCTCCTTCGTCCCTTTCTGTCCTGCGATTCCTGGCGGTGTTCTCCTGCAGCAGAGGGCTGTGTGTGTGCGGGCTCGGCGCAGTAGACGCACAGCGGTCGCGGATTTAACGCAGATTCAGCTGCTCATTAACTGTTTGGGCTTGCTGTCCTTGTCAGCGATACTCTGCATTGATTCTTGGTTGTGTTCTTTTCATGCAGGCGGATTCTCCTGGTCTGTTGAGGTACCCTGGAGTTACATTGTCTTCCTACCCAGTAAGTTAACCATTAAGCACATTATTAGCCTAGAAAGCTGGAAAAAATCTGGTGTCAATTGGGAAACTGAGGCATTTGACCAGATGATGGCAATGTTTCTGTAGTTATTACTGCTATAAAATTGCTGTAAGATTTTTTTACCACACAGAATGATCACTTAACAATAACCAAAACAGCTGTGACTTTAGATTGGTGCAGTTCCCGGCGGCTCCAGCAGAGTGTACTGTTTGGCCATAGTCGTATAGCTGCCCAGCTTAAAAAAAGATCCCTGTGTTCCTCTGTCTCTTGTCTGCAGTTTACGGAGTGGAAATGCTGTTAAAAATCACTGGCCTGGGACCCATGGAGTACTTCAGCTCAGGGTGGAACCTGTGAGTACCTAATTTGACAAATTCCTCCACAGGTAAACTCAATTTAGCCCGATTAGTTTTATTTCAAGTAGTAGATTCTGTTTGAAAGCTCATAGATAAGTGCATATTCAACCAACAAAATGTTACCACACACATTATTAAAAAAGGCAATTTTATAATAAAAATCGTTAGTATTCAAGTACTGAAGTTAATGCAGTCATGAGGCTTTATAACACATTTCTAGAGCTTTTAGCCTTTTGTTGAGTGGGATATAGATGTCTAAAATGGAAATGTCCCGTGTGGAATATCCCAGTGGCTGTAATTAGCCCTTTAGACGTCCTGGGTCTGCTTGATAGCAGGTGCTTCTCCTCGCCCCTACAGGTTTGATTTCTCTGTGACCTTCTTCGCCTTCCTTGGCCTAATTGCCTTGGCCTTCCCCAACTTGGAGCCATTCTATTTTGTGGTGGTGCTGCGACCCCTCCAGCTCCTCCGGTGAGGCGCCCCATGCTTGTGTCACCCCGGTATTCTCAGGCTTAGAGGAACGCTATTGGCCGGCCGAGCTGCCATTCAACGGCCTTTGTCTCCTACAGGCTGTTCAAAATCAAGCAGAGGTATCGCAACGTCCTGGACACCATGTTTGAGCTCTTCCCCAGGATGGCCAGGTAAAAATGAGGGCTGTCCTCTGCGGCACGCCAGTGTGTTCTGCGTTGTGTCCATTTGGTTCGTTCTGTGCGTCCGTATCATGTTGGTTAGATGAGGTTTGTGTCGTTCGGCGTGCTGCGTGTCTGTGAGGCCTGGTTCGGTGCGTCTGTGAGCAGTGTTTCAGAGCACGCGTCTGCTCAGGATTGACTCGTGTCCGGTTAGCATTGGTGTATTCTGTGCCTTGTCCGTTTGTCTGTTTGTCCGTAAGCACTCCAGCACCCTAGGACACTGGAGCCGATTGAATGAGGCTGTTTCTTCATCACCACAGTCTAGGTCTGACTCTCATCATCTTCTACTACTCCTTTGCCATTGTGGGGATGGAGTTCTTCGCTGACGTTGTCTTTCCCAACTGCTGCAAGTAGGCCTTACTGTTACTTTACCATTCCTCCTGTAGGTAATGCATACAGGGCAGTTTCAAAGCCAAGTCTCCTGAAAAAGCTAGTCGCAGAAGGCATGTAGTGAATCATTAAACATTGAATAATACCAAATGCTTTATTTGTGTACAGTGCTCAGGAATCCTAGATCGTTGAGTATAATTAACACGTGAATGTGGACAAGCATGCCAAATGTGTTTCCTCTGCTCTAGCAACAGTACAGTGGCCGACTCCTACAGGCTGATTAACAACACAGTTGGAAACCGCACTGTGCTGGATGAGGGCTACTACTATCTCAACAACTTCAACAACATCCTCAGCAGCTTTGGTAAAATGGCCCGCGCAACACACCCTTGCTGTACTGCATCAGGTCTATACTGTGTGGGGCCGTGCTCCCGCCGCCATTCTGCAGTCGATTAACAGAGCGCGCTGGGTTTTGGCCCGGGGAACACCGCAAGGTCATTGAACCCACAGCGTGTAATTACTATCTCCTTGTGTTTGCAATATTCTGACTAGCCAATTTAATTTCATCTCAGAATTCATTTTTTGTTGTTTTTTCTCAGTGACGTTGTTTGAGCTGACGGTTGTCAACAACTGGTATATTACAATGGTAAGAAAAATAAGCTTTAAAACGTGTTGCCTATATATTCCTTTCGTGTATGCCTGTCTTAATTATTTCTGTCCAGCTGGTAAGTTTTGATATAGCTTACACTGACTTTCAGTTCTAACGAGTTGGAAGAAGTTGCTTGCGGTGTTGGAACAATGGGTTCTTTCCCAGCTGCTCTCGAGGATTATCTGATTGCTGCTAAATAGCTGAGCACCCTACCTAAACCTCAAGTCCCGACTTTCGTGTGTTCTGTTCTTTTTGAAGTTTGAAATGCTATTAGCGATGGCACTGTTGTGATCGTGAAAGTAGGTGTAGGTTGGTGTCCTGCATTAATAAATCATTTGTCCCCGTGTTAGGAAGGGGTGACATCAGAGACAAGTCACTGGAGCAGACTCTATTTCATGACCTTCTACATCGTTACCATGGTGAGGCCCAATTTCTACACTCCTTCAGTTCAATTTCCAAAGATGAATTGCTAAGCCCATTTCGCTCTGGGAAAATGTTGCTTAGCTACAGGCCAGATTAGTTTGTTTTCTTGTCTATGATTAAACTATATTTATAGAATCCATTTGTATGTTGAATTGATTTCTGTAAGTGCTCAGAAAAAACAATACTTTGTGGGCTTTTAATTTGACCATAACCTCTACTACCCAATCGGTAGGCAGAATTATTAAGTTCGCTTTGGTATTCTACAGCCACCATCTAATAATTCATTCATACCGGTAAATCTATTTATATTTTAATGAACTTTGAAGCCCCTAATTAATGATAATAGATAAATCCCATACTATGCATTTTGAGAGCTTCTCTTTTTGTCCAACAAAGGTTGTCATGACCATCATTGTGGCCTTCATTCTGGATGCCTTCGTCTTCAGAATGAACTACAGCCGCAAGAACCGAGACCTAGTGGGCGACCCAGAAGGTCAGGTGCTTTGTGTGTCTGTGTGTTTGTGTTTAAATCTGAATCGGTGTTGTCTGCAAATGTCTAAGTGGCTGTCTGTCCTTGTATATCTGTGTTAATGTCTGCACGTTTTGCTACTGGCCTGTACGTGTAGACCTTTCCTTTTGGCAATTTGTCTCTATTCTACACTAAAACCAGGTGGCCTTTCTGTCTGGGCAGATGAGAACGGCATCGTGTTTGAGGCAGATGTGTCTCGGGATGAGGCACGCACTACGCTGGAGTTGTACAAGCAGACCTGTCCTGGAAGCTCCAACCTCAACTCCCTCCAGGGGGTGCTGCAGAGCATGGAACGTAGCGGGGTGAGTCCCTTTTAACGCGCACTAGCACAAAGTGTTGCCATGATCTAAAAAGCTTGGCAGACCTGCAGTGTTTCTTTCAACCCTATTAACATTAATATACCTTTATAACTTCATATATACACGATACCTTCATTCTGTCACAATGCTGATAGACTTAAGTGTTTTCGGGGAAGAAGGCCCAGTCCCGAGCCTCACTGTGTCTCCTCCTTCCTCTCGTTGGACCCACAGAACTCCTCGCTGGTGTACCTGGGCCGGCGGTCCCGCACCAAGAGTGACCTGAGCATGAAGATGTACGAGGAAGAGATCCAGGTGAGAGTCTGCCTCCTCTGATCCAAGAATTTACCTGTTTTTACATTACCTAAATAAATGAAGTTGTTATGCAGTGGTTAGTAATAAAAACTTCCGTATACACTATTTTAAAGATGGAAACTAAGCTTATTCAAAAGCCAGTTTTGAATCCACTGCCATACTGTTCCTTTAATCCCATTTCATTTTAGAATTAACTGCTCATATGGTGCTTTATAAACGGCTTTGTGAAAGTCTAAATGTATAATATCATAAGCCCTATCTGCGCCCTGACTTCTAAAAAAAAGATTAATTAAACATGATCTCCCCTTGCCAGGCAAATGCAGAAAATCGTTTTGTTTTTTTTTTTCCCCCCAAAGAATCTCTTTCTTGTCCCTAATAATAGATTGTAATAATTAACAAACAATGGTAGTTTATCTGACTGGCCTGTTATTAACTGGGTTAATACGATCACCTTCCTTATGTAGAGCAATGATAGTGCCTTTTTCCTCAGGTTTCACCAGTTTGTGAACTTGTGAATTGACTGAGAATTAATACCAGCTGATGGATTGTAAATCTTAAAAATCGTGTAAGAGTCCATCTGTTTGCCTTTGGTTTCTGTAGTTTTCCCCACAATGCACCATTTTTATAGCGTCACAATTCTAAGTTAGTGTGCTTCTTTTCTCCATGAGTTTGCCAAATGCCATTGTTGTAGCTCTTTCCATATTACTTTCTCTCTCTCTCTCTGGTACATAGAGCAGACCACGTCACAGTCAGGTTCGGAGCCCTGTTCAGAGTGGCGTGTCAGATGTGCTTGTCTTTGATGTCTGTTTCAGGAGTGGTATGAAGAGTACTCCCGAGAGAGCCCGCTGCACCCCCATCAACACCCAGACAGACGGGCCGACAGCCTGGATCGCTCCGCCAGAGAGGCCGGGACCCAAGACATTAGCCAGCAACCTCAGAGCGCCGACTAGTCTCAAAAGCTCACCCGTCATCCCACCGGACCCCACACAAAAACTCTCCAAAGGCACGATGAAGCGTCACTTGCTGGATTATTGAGTGCTGTGCCTGGGTCGGGGGGGTGTGGACCAAAGAATCAACGACTTAGTTTCAAAAGCCTACTGCTGACTTTTCTTACACACGATTAGGCATAAAGCTCATCACGAAAGTAAAAAAAAAAAAAAAAAAAAAAAAAAAGACCTTTTGATTCCACTCTGCTACTATGCATTTAAAAAATTTTAAGTATTGCATTCTACCCACTGGGGACTGAAGGGGAAGTAGCAGGGAGGATAGATGCCATGAAGTGCCTCAGCTCTAAGGGATTTTTGGTGAACGATTTTAAAATCAGGTAATGCTTGAAGACAAATCATGCGTTTGCACTCACTTGGACCTTTGTTCTCAAACCAGTCATAAGCATAATGTGAATTACTTGGTGGCCCTGTTGTCATGACGATGGTCATCCTGGACCGATCACATGAAAGGTGGAGACCTGAGGTGCGCTGACTACCTGAGGTGCTCCAGTGCCTGTTGAAGTCAAACTGTTTTTCCGACCTGTTTTCATTGCTTTTTGAGAATGCTGAAATTCTTCCGTTTTAGGTCAGTAATTGAAGGATCTTAGAATTTTTATTTTTTATTTTAATTTTAATCCAGACTAGTTTTTAAAACGGATTAAATATTATTCAATATGGTTATAGAAGTATTAGCCAGTATAACAAATATGCTTCAGCTTCATAAAGTTAGGGATAGACCTTGTCTCTGCAATCTGCTGCATACTTTGAGTCAAATGTTTGACTGGACCCTGCACAAATCCCACCACTGCTTAGACTCCGATAGATTAGGTAACACGGAGAATGTTTACCATATTCTGTCTTCTCACGCACTATTTAGTTCCATGTAGTTTCACATTCTTCCCACTGCGTACATGCTGTTGCAGCAGTTATGTACCACCAGATGGGGGTGTTTCTCGGTTTTTTTTTTTTTCAAGGTGAATGTTATCGAACGCACTTAAGAGTCCACCACAAGCGGGCAACAGCTTTTCACCTCCTAACCGTGACTGGCCCTTTCTGGACAGAGGACCAAATGTCTGACAGAAAGCAGGCAGAGATTACTGAGAAGCTAAGAATTCCAGCATGGTGTAAATGCTGGCTGTTTCTTTTGATCATGACAGAGATGCTGTGTTAATGCTGCAAAGGTAGAAAGGACCAGATGTTGTTCTCCTGGACCTTCACACAGATTCCATGTCAACCGTTCCTGGTTATATTTATTTTCATCCGGCTCTCCCACCCCTAACCACAAAGTTAAGATGGCTTATTAACATCAGTAATGTCATAATTGTAAGAAACTTTTACTTTTTACTTTTTTTACACATGTTATCCTGTGTTTAATGTGTGTTGCATATAGTTTATTAAATATATAGTACTTATTGTGTTTACACTCCTCAGGTTCAGAAGTGGTGACTAAAAACATGTTTTTAATCCACAGAGGTCCTCCCTTTTAAAGTATATCTTGTACAAAGACTAATGTTAACAGTTTAATCATTTGCTGAAATAAAAATAATAATTTACTCCAAATATGAATGAATCAGAATGTGTGAGATGGTGTAAAAGGCATGTTTATCAAGTGCAAAATAATACAAGAAATTGCTTCAACTGTATTAGGATAGATGTGCGCTGACATTCCTCTGACCCACATACCTCAGCATCCTATTGCCAAACCCACACAAAAGTCCTCTGGTTTTCCCCCACAAATCAGCTGGCTACAATTAGCCGTTTCTTCCGAGACCCGAAAACGACAAAAAAACATTAGATTAAAGCCTAAAATATATTTCAAAGACTACTGAAGAAAAATGCACTGGGCTCTACAGCACATTTGAGTTGTACAGAAAAACCTGAAAATTGTGTAAAAGTAAACCGATTTCAAGAGCATACAGCGCGTCCATATATGGGGGGGGACATGGCAATCATCCCATGTCAATCTAGCTGCAATCCTTGATTTACTGTAGTGGTGAGACAAAAGCTGTCCATGGTCCTGAAAATATTTAATTGATCAAATGTCAATAACGTTTCTAGTCTGTATTTTTATTTTTTAATGTAGCTTCACTAATAACTGTGGTCTCGTTGTCCTGTATCATTTTGATTTATATGACAGAAACAATCTCTATAAATGCCCTGTATGAAGGTCAGACCAGATTGTAATTACAGGGAGAAAATTACTAAAAAGCTTTTCCAAAAGTAACTTCCCAAAGTGACCACTTCAGTTTCCCTCACCAACGCAAAATTATATCTGCGACCAAGAACCATACAGACATCATAACGTTTTCCACAAACTTCCTGAAGACTTTTTTACTTCGAAACCAAAAGGCTGACAATGTCCATACTATTTAGCTCTCATCTTTACCACTCTCATCTGCACTACTGTTTCTTACATAAATCACTAGATTGTTGCATTAAATTGCTTTTGTATGTTCATGTTAGGGGAGAAATTCTGCATTGGTGAAGGAAACGTCTTGACAACCTTGTGTACGTGGTTGTTTGTATTTCTGTGTTTATCCTGCCCTGAGATGGACTGGTGTTCCCTGCCTTGCGCCCTATCCAGCACAATATACATATTATATACAATTATAGAATTCGGATGGATGGACGTTCGTATGACACCAGAAAACCTAGGTGTGTCCTTGCAGCTACCCCGCTCGCAATCCGCCAGCGCGGAGTTATAGTATTTAAAAATTATTATAATTTAACTTATTATGTTATTATAAGCGTATTTATTCTGCCCTAGTAGCCCGAGAGTGTTTATTTATTTATTTACCCAAACCGGAAGTCTTATTGTTGCCTACCGTTGCTGAATGAACATAGCTCTTTGAAGGAGTTGTCACTAGAAGAGGTGGAGCTGGAAATGAGCGGATGTCGTCACCCGTTGCGTTAACTGACTCAATGAGCGTGGTGAACACACGTGTTACAAAATGTCTGCCTGCTGCAGAGTTTGTGTTCGTAAGGTTCTTGTATTTTAAGTTAGTTAAACAATTAATGTTTGATCTGAATATATTTTGAAACCGAAAAAGCTTTACCCGTTATTAAAAGTGCAATAGTTTAGGGAACGGAGATATCGGTTGCCATGGCACAGAGGAAGAAAAGGCTGACGAAAAAGAAAAGACACACAAATAGTAGAGATCCTGATTTAGATTCGGACGGTGGGGAGTTTGAACTAGCTGCACAAATTGATCAAGATGCCTCGGTGAGAAGTACATTATTACATTAATAATGGCGAATTTAACTGATACTAATACCTAATATTAAGGTATCTTGCTCTTTAACGTAGCCACATCATTTCTGAAGTAATTTCATCCTCTTCCTTAGTAGTTGAAGGTATCCTCAGCCAACGGGACCAAACTGCTGGTATTTGTTAAAGTCACAGCGATTTTAAGGGGATGCTATTTGTTTAAATCAGCGTTTATATGACAACACTATTTAATAGACACTCTGTCAGTATTGTTATATAGAGTTTTGCATTTCAGCGTCTGTATATTCATGAGCTTAATTTGTCTCTGTAGCCTGGGAAAAAACAACTCCGTTTTCCTGCTGCGTCTGAATGCCTTTCAGACGTGGAGCCAGACACCAGGGAGCTTGTCCGGGCGCAGAACAAGAAAAAGAAAAAATCAGGGGGCTTCCAGTCCATGGGTAAGGTTTACCTTATTGTTAAGTAATGTGTAAAAATCAGGGGGCTTCCAGTCCATGGGTAAGGTAAACCTTATTAAGTAATGTGTTGTTGGGTTTTGCTGCCCAAGAAATGTAAGAAAAATAATTATGTGTAAAGTAATGTAGGTGACATTATTGCTTTTCAGGACTCAGTTACCCTGTCTATAAGGGGGTTATGAAGAAGGGCTATAAGGTCCCTACGCCGATTCAGAGAAAGGTACACTTTTAAGTGTTTTTGGAGTTTTCTTTATGTTCAGATCTAACAGGAAAAAAGTAACCGTTTGGAAAATGACTCCCTTCAATTCAGACAATTCCTGTGATTATGGATGGCAAAGACATTGTTGCCATGGCAAGGACAGGCAGTGGGAAGACGGCTGCATTCTTGATTCCCATGTTTGAACGACTGAAGGCCCCCCAGGCCCAGACTGGTGCCCGAGCCCTTATCATGACACCCACCCGTGAACTGGCACTACAGACCATGAAGTTCACTAAAGAGGTGAAAACAAACTTGTTTTTATATGGTCTACTTTTTTCAAAAAATCTGTAGCTGCTGAAAGAATAGTCCATTAAAACAACGTATTTAGATGTACTTCTGTTCTCTAAGACGTGTTTATTAATATCTTCAACATTTGCCATTGCACATGCCAACTGGCGAGCCAATGCATAAAAAATAATGGTTTATTCAATTAAGAATGGCTGATGCCTTGTGTTAACTATGTATAGTAAATACATATGTACCCAAGTAACACTAAGTTATGTTGTCGCGTTTCAGCTTGGCAAGTACACTGGTCTTAAGACTGCATTGATCCTTGGAGGTGACAGGTACACTACAAAGATTTATTTTTGGACATAGCAGACAAGCCACCCTTGCGTTGGGGGTGGCGGGTGAAAAATAATTCTCATGGTTAGATTGCCTGACACTGATATAGTGCACTAGTACTTAGCTCTCTGATGCATCTGTACATCTGTTTCTTCAGGATGGACGACCAATTTGCTGCTCTGCATGAAAACCCAGACATGTAAGCAGCTCTTGGAATCACCTTAATGGGGGAAATATTTGTACATATCTGCCAGGCCTATTCAGGTCTGCGTGGAACCCTTTCTTTTAATATGCGGCCCGTTGCTCTTTGGTTTGTGGTTACCTGGCTTATGCTTGGGAGGAAGTCGCCACCAGAGGGCTCAACCTGGTGATGTAATGGAGCGCTCTCTTTCTTCCATGTTCACGTAGCATCATCGGCACCCCCGGTCGTCTGATGCACGTCGTGATGGAGATGAACTTGAAACTGAACGGCGTGGAGTATGTGGTGTTTGATGAAGCGGACAGGTGAGCCCTTACCTGTCTCCTTACACTTAGTCTCTATTGTCGTTGCTTGTGTTCTTGTCATCAGCCTTTGATAGCGAAACTAATGACACTGAAGGACTGAAGTTGCTCAGCTTTACCCAAAGCTGAAATGTTGAATGGTGAATGCTACACAATTTATGAAAATCAATAATTCAGTAATTTTAGCTGTCTATTGGCCAGAATACATCCGAAGGGTTTAGGTTCAAGTAGGCTGTTGGTGTAAGTGTCTTAACTTTATTTGAAAGGACATTAGGCCACTTAAGGAATTTGAGATTGTTGCATGGGAAGCCAATTAATGGGGAACGGAGTGGTTTTTGCTGCATTGCCAGATATCTTTGTAGCTAAGTGCTGTTGTGGTCAATTAGGCTTTTTGAGATGGGGTTTGCAGAGCAGCTCCAGGAAATTATCCGACGCCTTCCAGACACACGCCAGACCCTGCTGTTCTCTGCCACTCTGCCCAAACTGCTGGTGGAGTTTGCCAGGGCCGGTGAGTCAAGTGTCCATTGTCGGCCATTAATGATAAAAACAGATTGAAGCCGTCCTACACGCTTGCTTAGAATGTGATGGCTTGTCATGAGAAAAGTAGAGTTTAGTTTTAAGCACTGCTTAATTAGCTAAACTTTAGGGTTAATGAATCGCTAGGCCTGTTTAGACTTCAGAATGCTCCAAAGTGTCTGAAGTTTTTTGCTTCCCATACCCTATAAAAAAAAAAAATCTCCAGTGCATCGATTGTTTGTTCCTTTGTCTTTTTCTGATATGCACTCGTTGTTACCATCTTGGTGATTAGCACATTAGTTAGCGTTTGCAATCATCAGAACTGTGCTTCCGTATGCGTCTGTAGGTTTGACTGAGCCAGTGCTGGTTCGTCTGGATGTGGAAACTAAGTTGAGTGACCAGCTGAAGGTATGTCCTCTCTCTCAAAAATCTCTTATCAGTGGTAAAAACGGGGTTCTGCAGCATGGCTGAGTATATTGCACTGGAAGGCAGAGGAGTGATTGTGTGTGGTGGTGATAATTGTCATGCCTCCTGACTCTTCCAGTTGGCCTTCTTCTACCTGCGCATGGATGACAAGTCTGCCATGCTGTTGCACCTACTGAGGAATGTGGTGAAGCCCCAGGAGCAGACAGTGGTCTTCGTTGCCACAAAACACCATGTGGAGTACCTCAAGGAGGTAAGTCCTTCACGGGTTCCTCCCAAAAGCGCTTAGATATGCTTATATGTTCTTGTATTGTAGGATGATCTATTTTTATATAGGTCCTCCTTTAGAGGAGTAATAATGAGTAATATGTTTAATGAAGCCCATGGAGGCTTTAGATTGCCTAGGTATTACTGGGTTAGCATGCAGTCCTCAATGACAGGCAACCTCACCGCATGTCTTCTGTTGCTAGCTGCTGTTGTCAGAGGGTGTGGACTGCGCCTACATCTACAGTGCCCTGGATCAGACAGCCAGGAAGATCAACATCGGGCGCTTTGTGCACCGGAAGGCCATGGTGCTCTTGGTGACGGACGTGGCCGCACGTGGTATTGACATCCCCCTGCTGGACAATGTCATCAATTACAACTTCCCCTCCAAGGCCAAGCTCTTCCTGCACAGAGTCGGTGAGTATAGGGCCTCAGCAGCTGGGTCTGGCGATGCGGGTTCTCGGTCAGGGTCAAACTGAGTCAGTCGGAGGCCAAAGCCTTGAACAGTTCTAATTTGCAGGTCGAGTGGCCCGTGCCGGCAGAAGTGGCACTGCCTACAGCCTGGTGTGCCCGGACGAGTTGCCCTTCGTCTTCGATCTCCATCTCTTCCTGGGGCGTCCTGTTCATTTTGCCTTGCCCGATGGGCCCCAAGGTATAAGCCGAGACTGGGGCTGCGCGACATAGACTCATAGATGTAGACAATGCGACAGTTAGAAAGCTGCTTTTTGAAGCCGCTACCTGTTTTCCTCACGATCATATTCACTCTTAACACTCAGATGAAGATGGCCTCCTTGGTCGGGTTCCCCAGAGCATCCTGGACGACGAGGAGTCCCTGCTGATCACGGGCCACGAGAACTCGCTTGACCTGCAGAACATGCGTCGGGTCGCAGAAAACGCTTACAAGCAGTACCTAAAGTCACGGCCCAGCCCTTCACCCGAGTCCATCCGACGGGTCAAGAACACGGATGTGTCTGGCATAGCCGTCCACCCCCTTCTAGGTCAGTCTGACTTGACTGACTGTACCCTCTGTGCGCTTCGTGTATAATGAATTAAAAAAATCTAACTTGTTTTTAGGATCAGGGCTGGAGAAAATGGAACTGGACCGATTGCAGATTGTAGACAGTATTAAGAGCTACAAGTCAAAAGCGGTAAGTCTTAAACACCATGAAAGAAATTAATTTCTTATATAATGATTATCTCTCGTAGTTAACCTTCTATAGTGTCTTTTCCTTTTATCTGAACTGCTATGTACTGTTTCATGTTATAATCGCCAGAAACCCCTGTCATATTAGATATTTGATTGCGTTCAATTCAACAATTGAATCCATTTGCCGTTCTGTCCCTCCTGACAGACCATATTTGAGATCAACTCCAGCAATAAGACGACGGCTTGCGAGGTGATGAGGGCGAAGAGGGTCCGGGACAGCCGTCTGGTGGAGAAGTTCTTTCAGGCTCGAGAGGACCGGGCGGCAGAGAGCGAGCTCAGGCGGCCTGTCCGGCGTTTTGCCACCGCCGTTGAGCAGAAAGAGAGCGACGACGAGGACATGCAGGTTACTGTTCACCTCACCCCCACGGTTCCAATGCCCCTCAGAGAGGATGCTTTGTTTTGCAGGATATTCCAGGCATAGTGGTGGTTTATAATAAGTGATGTGTGCCGTGCTCACGCGACTGTCCCGTGACAGAATGTTTATTGCTGGTGCGATCTTTGTCCACAGGGAGTCTTCTCTGAAGTGGTGGGCGGAAAGAGGAAGAAACTGCGGGGTGAGGACAATGCTGGGGAACAGAAGAATAAAAAGAACAGAGAGTCAACTTGTGACCCCGAGTTCTACATTCCATACAGACCCAAAGACTTTGACTCTGAGAGAGGGTAGGCTCACTGTGCTGGGTGCCGTAGTGTTTCCTACCGTCAGGAAAATATTCTTCCTTTGGCTTTGAACTTCTGTGCAGCACTGGTGTGGTGCGGGCAGCAACGGTCCCCCTCTGTCCCAGTGTGTGAAGTCTATTGTCTTATGATGATGTGTTATTGTGGTGTCTTCTGCCAGCCTGAGTCTCGGAGGGGAGGGCAGCACGTTCGAAAAGCAGGCCTCCTCGGCCGTTCTCGACCTGATGGGGGACGAAGGCGAACGTCTAAACCAGCACAAGCACATGATGAAGTGGTGAGTGAGGTGCACTCACTGCCTGTCAGAAAGCCTGGGCCTGCTTTCAGCCCACACTGCCTCCCATCAGCCAGCTGGCCCCTTTTTAAACGGGAGTGTCGTGTCTTTATCCCTACAGGGATCGGAAAAGAAAGCGGTTTGTCAAGGAGACTGGAAAGGAAGACAAGAAGAAAGTACGAACAGAGAATGGAAAACTGGTCAACCGCTCCTCCAAGAAGAACTTGTATCCTCTGTCTTCCGGTTTTCGACGTTTGATGGTCGCTAAGCTTTTGATCAAGGCGTATTGAGATTGTGTGTGGGGAAAAGAAATGCTTAGGAAAAGCTTTGTCACTGTCAATGTAGCCTGCAAGACCCAGCGCAGGGTCACATTGTTGTATCAGGACGGTTTGTTTCCTTAACCTTAAACCTGACAGTTATGAGGAGTGGAAGAAGAAGTACAAAGTGGATGACGGGGGCTCAGATTCTGATGGAGAAACTGGAGGTGGCAAGGGGAAGCGAGCAGGTGGAGGAGGAGGTAAGGTTTTTTTGTGTGTGTGTTTCAGTGGCATTTGTGATTAATTGTGCTCTGTGTGTGTCTGTGTGCTTTCTGCTCTTCGTTGTGATAATGTGTCTGTGTGGGGACGCGTGGCTTTCTTTCTGGGCTTCTGTGAATCAGTGATGTCGGTAAAGCCAGCACGCTGTGCTAACAGCACGCCAACTACGTGACCCGTGTGTGTGTGTGTGTCCATCTCCAGGCCGCAGGGGCAGGAGGGGCCCCCAGCCCCAGCAGCAGAAAAGCGGCCCTCAGGCTCGCTCGGAGCTGAAGAGTCGGGACCAGATCCTGAAGCAGCGCAAGAAGAAGGCCAAGCAGGAATTCCTGCAGAGCGGCGCGCTGAAAAAACTACGCGGCAAGAACAAGCAGCGCCTCAACGAGGTCAAGCGCTCGGGCTTCGGCAGAGGCGGAGTTAAGAAGGGCAAGCTGAGAAAGAGGCTATGAGGGGTCAGAAGCCAGAGGACTTCATCTACAGATCGTGGCTGGAAGACCTTCGGAAACAGGAGATGAATCTTTTGCTGTTGTTGAAGGGAGTTGTCAGTCTTCAGATGTGAGACTTTGAACTAAGTACTGGAACTATAGGCACAATCAGTGCCTTTAAATTGCAATGTTCAACATTTATAAGCTTGATAAGGGATTGTCAGCATGATTCCATTCTCATGTTTTGGTTAGCACTTGCTAATTAGTGGATTTTATATGCGCTCGCATCGCTTGGTTCAGAAGGTTTTTTGTCTTCATAAGAAGTCTTATCCACGATTCATGTAATAAGAATATGCTTTATTGCCAGAGTTTTTCAGCTGCTGAGTAGAGGAGATGGTAATCTTGATCAGTTTTAACCACATTATCAGTAGGTATGTTTCCTTCATGGAAAGTCAGTCTCCACAAATCTGTCACTAGTTTCAGAAAGCAAACCTGGTCCTGAATTCAGCTCACATTTTTATTCTCCCGTTTGCTGTCCAGCGTGTGGTGACTTTTGATGCACAAAGTTTATATGCGTGTATTTTGGATCTCAGACAAATACAGCATAGTTGTATAACTCCGTGTCCTCCACCAAGACTGTGAAAAAGGATTCCTTATTTTGTCTCTAATCGAGAACCGAGGTTTGTGCAAACACGCATAAACGTGTGTATGACGTTCTACACGTCATTTTATTTACTTAAAGAAAGGCCCAAAATAATGATTTTGAAACACGTGGGTTTTGTTCAGAGCTTATAACCATCAGAGGTGTGTGGCCTTGTCATCTGAGCTCAGCCTTTCTGTGATTCTCAGGAAGAGATGGATAGTCATAAAATATTGATTTTTTTATTTCTCTACCACAAAAATGGTGCGCCTCTATTTAAGTAATAACACCGTTAAGTTGGATTTTTAAATATATACGCATTATAGCGGATTGTGTTTTCCTTCAAAGGCTTATGCTACATCCATTCATGTTTGGAAGTTCCGAGGAAGTCCCACGGATATTTGGGGTGTTGTGTCATGGTCAATCATAATATAATTATTAACCAGAAGACGAAGTCAGATCAAATCTGGAACCGAGGTGTTGCTGCAACATGTAAAATCAATCCCAAACGTCCAGAAAATGAACGGTATGCAGGGTTGCTGTCACCGGATCCAAGGCTGATATGATGCGGCCTGGATGCTCAAAATTGGTTGGAAGACGTGGTGTTAATATGAGCAAGTCTGCAGTGTTCATTTTGTCAAATAAACGATTTTACGAGAAACCCTTTGTCAACAATGTATTACCACACTGCTGGTTAATTCGTTTTTTTATAGCTGTGGCATTGTCGGCTGATTACGACGTCACGTTTCCATTCAACAGTATTCCGAGTTTGACAGATGTACAGAGGATGCTGCGCTTCTTGGGCTTGCTAAACTTCCTGGTTACATTCTGCCGTTCTCTAAGACCGTTCCCGCAATTTCGTTCTTCAGATCGCGGGTTAGGGGCTGCACGGAAGGCAACCAACAGCACATGGCTGCAAAGCCTTGACAGAGCTGGAAAAAGGGTATGCGTGGACAGGGCTGCTTGCAGTGGTTTGGCTCGGAGAGGCTTCGCCAGACTGACGTTTGCAGTCAGACCGCGAGCCTAGAGCCTGTCACAACACAGCTCGTGGAAAGAGGAAATAAAAATAAAAAAGATATTTATTTAATAAAATACGCTCACAGAGGAAATCGGTTGTGTAGGGAGTGGACGTGTGGTCAGTGGAAATGTAGCGTGTGCAATAAACCAAAAGGTTGCCACAAAACTATAGCCAAAGCACGCTCGTGGAGAAAGGTCTCTCCCACAGATGTTTTATATCGGACCAGAGCACCGGTCAGTGGCGCGCCTACCTTGCAGTCAAGGCATCCTGCGACAGAAACAATGCAGACAGAGGGAGGAGGGCGTAACAACAGCATCGTAAAGAAGCTTCTCCTCCGCGCACCAAAAAGACTAAGACGCATGCTCCAGAGACTCCAAAACTGTGGGAACAGTGAACCAGGTGCAACTTGGACGGTTCCCGTTTTCTTTGCACCCCCAAGATGCATACACACAGTGAATCACTGAACAGAGAGAAGGTTAATGAGAAATGGGGGAGCAGCCACCTCAGTCAGCTGGATAAAGTGTTCAGTCATTTTTTTTAAAGGTTCCATAGAAGTGGGAGTTCTTGTAGGGGCCTATGTTTACAGTCCCAAATATGGGAATAATGCCCAGCAGTTGGGTTGGCCACATGGAATAGGAATCTTGATTTCCCAACAATTTATGGCTTTATGATGACATTTGTATTTATGTTCTTTTTCAAAAATAAATTGGCCAGTATGATCAGTATTTTCAACTCAATTTAATGTTTATTCCTGGGAAAAGTTATTACGTGGGGTTATTTAAGTAAGAGCTGTTTACATTTGAGATTTTAACTACACCGTCTATTGGGTCTAAACCCTAACACCAATCTATCTAAACAGAGGAATTTCACAATTAAACATTAAACATACACAAGTATTAAAGCAAAGGATGTCCAAATAAACTCCCGGGTAATGGTGGCACTAGTCTGATCTGGAAAACGTTATGGATTTAGTGATTACATTATCTTGTCTTTCCCTCTAGGTGGCGCTGCACCCTAGTTTGTATTTGAAATTGCCTTAAAAACGTCTCGCAGCCATAAATTGCATTAAGTCTATGTATTTCTATTTGAATGTTGGAGGAATGCTTTGTTAGTGATACACAATGCCACAATGGTATAATTATCATGAACTGTTTTTACTTTTCCGACTTTCATTTCATCTTGGTTGTTTTACTGTGAATTGTAAACTATTGCCATTATTAATTATTTTTAAAATTATTTTATCGGGTTGTATTTTATATTATTTCACTGAGCAGGATCCTTTGGTTCCTTGAATGGCACTCTATAAATGAAAA
>JAOYSI010070644.1:0-22220 GCA_025775065.1 Hiodon alosoides
TCCGCTGGCTATGGTGACGGGGCCTCGTAGGGGCATTCGCTGGGTATGGTGACGGGGCCTCGTAGGGGCATTCGCTGTGTATGGTGACGGGGCCTCGTAGGGGCATTCGCTGTGTATGGTGACGGGGCCTCGTAGGGGCATCTGCTGGGTATGGTGACGGGGCCTCATAGGTGCATTCGCTGGGTATGGTGATGGGGCCTCGTAGGGGCATTCGCTGGGTATGGGGACGGGGCCTCGTAGGGGCATCAGCATTGAAGGGTGATAGGATCTCATGAGGGTTGCATTGTTTTTTTTTTGTTGTTTTTTTAATCAATCCATAACTAATCAATTAACAACACAGGTGTTCTATAAGGTATGTAACCTGGGCCACCTGGTTTTTAATGCCAATTTTAAACATAGGACCATAATTTTGCATTCAGAATATTTGCATTTGGTAATATATATATTTTAACTAAATATATGGAAATTTTGGTTTTAAGGATGAGTCTGCGACTGAACAACTGCTTCTGCTTGCATTGAATAGTCTTTATAATGTGTATGTATTTAAAGTCTGTGAGGCTTTAGATATCACTTATGGCCAGGTTTCAAACGTATTTGGCAGGGGAGTCCTGATTTATTGCAAAATAATAAAGTACCAGCCCCCATGATCCTATGATCTGTCTCCAAACATCGCTTGGGAAACGGAGAAGGGGCCTGTAAATGGAGTCAACACGGGGAGTAAAGGGAGCAGCTTATATTTTGACACTGGGACCTGTAAGTTTGTAACACAGAATTGTGTTGCACACATCATCAAACACACACACACTCATTGCTAGGCAGAGATCCAGTCAGTACTTCCAGCTTTTTTCGTGGGAACCAGTTCGGCGGGAAATATCTTTCTTTTTTTTCCCCCTTTGGAATACTGTAGCCAGAAAACCCCTGCCCCCAAATACATTTGTGTACTGAACCACAGAAAAGAGATGTCTGAATCTCTTTGTACTGTTGCTATAACCCAGACCCCCTTTCTTTTTGCAAGGGCACCAGAGCTTTCAGGCCTAACAAGGAAAGAGAGGAAGCACTGGGATATGGCCCGGGGGACGCAGTAGTGGTTGCTTCAGACAGAAGGCTTGAATTGTAGGAGCGAATTGAAACAGCCCAGGGATTCCACTGATTGTACATCCTGCATGTATTTTTTCCCCTATCAACATCAGCCTGTGGCAATGATTTGTTGTATCTTTAAAAAGATTGGTACAAACATGTGTACTCATGCACACAAAGACACTTAAGGGGGGCCTAGGCCATAGGTAACACAGTGGAACCCGTGAGATGGAGAATGCGCACCTAGTGTCATCACTTTCAAACACAGTTGTTCGTAGACTAAAGATGGCTGTGTTTTTCAGTGTGTACATCCCAATGTGGGGATGGGGAGGGGTCCATGAGAGGCGATTGAGGACGTGGATGTCAAATAAAGGGAAGAAAGCTCCATTTCCCCGACTGAAGGCACCCGTGGGAGGGGTATACAGGAGGAAGTCTTGGAGCTGGAGAGAGGTTACTGACTGTGAGTGCAGTAGGGGCCAGATTTACAGCTGCCCAGGGTAAGAGCACGCAATGCCTGTGTACACTGTTAGTCGAAACAAATTGTCGTCATAATTCAATTTCGGTCCTCGGTGTATTTTTATTCCCCAGTTTTAAATCTCCATTGTTTAAAATTCAAATACTTACTTTTCTTCTTTTATCAAGAACTAAACAGGAGTAGATGCATCATTTTTTATGGTTACCTTTTCATTGAACCTGAAAGTCTTATGGGGATTAATTTAAGCCTTCACAGTTCACAGTTGTGCACCAGTTACCTCTTTGCAAAGACTAAAGGTTCTGTTTGACGGAGAGCACCTTGAACAACAAAACAACAGTAGGCAATGGTCGATTGGCCACTGATCCCAGATGGGAAGCAAAGCATTCCTCCTGGGCAATAGAAAATACCCCTGTCCCATTCCCACTTGTCATGAATGGGTGTTCCAGTCAGAGGGGCAACAGAGTGGCTGAAAGTCCTAGCTTGAGGAGATTGTCTAGGACACTGTCTGGACAAATGAGACAGAGCATCTGCTCATGTGTGCTGAGCCTTTCGCCAGCTGCATCGCGCCTAACACCTCCTGCAGCTCTGTCATTAGCTCCTGCCAGGGGTTTGTTCGGAGGCCACAAATGAGGTCAGCTCAGTAGAGTGTTAGTGCCAGCACTCTCTTCTGAAGGTGTGCACTCATTGAAAGCCTCCCTGAGCCACTTGTCAGTACTCTGACACTGTTTGTTGAAGTGAATGCGGTCCTAGCTAATCTAAGACGTAAAGGGAGGGATCTTGTACAGGACAAAGTGTCACATCCAATCTTGTCCGTTTCCTCAACAGTGATGTATTGCTCACACTGGTTCAGAAGATGTATGGTGGCATCAGAACTGTCCTACAATTACATTCTCTCTCTGTTTTTCATGCTTAGACCTACGCATATCTGATAAATTAATGCATGGACACATGTAACACTTGGTCGAATGTGCTGAATGTTTAGGAAACACTATTATTTTTAGAATTGGTTGAGGGACCACCTCTGCAGTCTGCCTGCGGTTTAGGCTTGGATTTTGAAAGTTGCTGCTGTCCTAACCAGGACAGAATTTAATCAAACTGATTTCAAGACATTAAAATGCTGTCATAAATGTGACAAGACAATCTGTGAAAAGGAACAAGTGTAACCAAGTGGCAGTACTTGGGACAGCCTGCTCCACTTCCCACTTTGCTGCATCTTCTCTGCGGACTAGAGCTCTGAAATCTGTGTAATCTGAGAAGCTCTCGAGGAGTTTGAACTCCACAGGGACCAGGTCATATGCTTTAACGTTGCCGTCTGGAAACAGATTACGTCTTCAGTCAGCCTGTGGGTCCCCTTGTGCTGCTGACTCAGACCTTTGTTTCAAGTTCACCGGCCTTTCTCCGGGTACCTTTTTAAAAAGGGTTCCACTTAATCAGAGAAGCAATTCCCTGCTATAGACAACATGCTATAGGATCCTTCTGCATCTCTCTCTCTCTCTCTGCAAAGGCCCATGTCAATCCAGAGGAACAAACCCTGCAGGGAAGACACTTTCACAGCCTAGCACCAGGGCACCCGGGGGTCCCAGCCTTCACTGACTTGTATCGGAAGACACGTTGCTTTCACTAGGCAGCTGATAAACGATGGCTCCAAGGACAGCCCCTGCCTGGCCCTTACATTGTACAAACGTGCTACTTATTGCTACTGACAGTTTTCGCATGAAGGCTGTAACAAAGCCTACACTTTCAAAGGAAGTGCCAGTGTTTCATGTTTTTTTGTTGTTTTTTTAATCATTCAAATTGCATCATTTAACCAAGCAAAAATCCTGTACATTACACAGACAGTCAAAAGCATCATGCTCTCCTCATTTTAAATGAAATATGTTGGTCCAAGAGCCTTGGCAGAAATGTTACTGAGAATGATTCTTACGGTATCACAAGTCCCTTTTTCTTTCTTTTTTTATCCCATCCCTGTATATCTGAATGCAAGCCTATCAAAGGCACCAATTATTCAGACCCTAATTATGTACTTCATTTATATTAAAAAAGTAAGCTTTAAAACTTACAAATAAATACGTTTTGGTTCACTACAATGACAACCGGGGCAACAAATTAGGTATAAACTAATCATTTCAGGTCGTTCATTACATCTGTATTTGTACTACGCACGCATTACTTCAAATAGGACTCCTTTCTGTTGAGAATTCAGTTCAAGTTGCACCACAAGATGACCTCACGATATGAAGGACCAAAACATTCAATGTTCTAAAATCCTTGCGCACAAAAGACATTGCAACAGTTCTTTTGTGAACTACAAAACCAAAACTACGTGAAGCACCTTCCATGCACGGATTATCGGGTCGTTTGAGGAGTCGGATGTAAGGCTTTGCGACTCCTTTTGAGGGCTCTTGCTCAGCAATTTGTACCAAGCTGCCTGTGAGAGCTCCAAGCTCATATTTACCATTCACTGTTTCTCTTCTACATCCCCACTATGGTTGAGGATCTGTGTTTGACATCTGGTTCCCTATGCAATTAACCTTGATGAAATCGGGACACTATCTTTTCATACAGTTTTTTTTTACCCTCTTTCCCTTACCCCTCAATGTATTTTTTTAAACAATTGAAATCAGAGTAATGACTCTAAAAGGAAAAAGAATGTCCTTTCAATGGATAATTAGGGAGATTGGTTTACCAGGCCTACTCAAGGCCCATTTAGGGATTGAACCAAGGCTGTTGTCTGAAGAGCTAGAGGGTTCCCTGGAGAGACATTCCCCTCTGTTTCATTTCTCAGAGCAGGTGCATGGCAGGTAGTCAATAGAGACGCCAGGACGGGAAACAAGGGGCCCCATGGAGAGGTCAACATCAGAGGTTGAAGGTCAACATCCGGGGGCATAAGGTCAATGGCCACTGAGGTGACAGATGCATCTTGTACCTGCGCTGTCCAAATGAAACTCTATTATCCAGAAAACATAGAGTGAAGTCATCGACAGTTTCTGTCTCCCCCCCCCCCCCCAGCCTCCCTCTCTCTCATACATGTGAGGACATTTACTTCAGTCTTACACTGCAGGCTTTTGTAGCAACCCAACTCCTCTTTCCTCCGTAGGCAAGACTTACTCACCTTTTACAGTTACTCTCGTGTTTACCAGGCTAAACAGTAAAAATTGGAACAAGATCAATTCTGCATCTGTTTTGATAACTTCTGACTAGTTATCAAGTAGTGCCGTTGGATTACAATCACAAGGTGATTTCCATCATCGCTGCTTACCATAGAAAATTGTAAATGAGCCTTAGTTCAGTTCACAAACAATCATGTTTTTTACATTCTTATTGTAGCAGGGAGAGCACAATTAATTAAGGTCACATGGTTCGTATGCACATTCAGCAAAGACTCACAGACGACACTTCGAGCTATTTCCAATTGAATGTCCACGGGGGTGAGTGATCTGTCACTTGGTGTAAGCTGAGGTATTGACAGTGCCATGAGAGCGAAGTCTTGGCTGAGTCCAGGCCACGGCGTGTGGAAAGCAATACCCTAACAGCACGGGCCACTGCACCGGGGCAGTACTGGGCTAATGTCAACGCTCCGGAGAGCCAGCGTAAACAAAGGAAAGGGAAAACGAGAGGGTCGCTACCGCACCCAGAGACAGCATGGAGAGAGATCTGCCCCCTCCGCCAGTCCACGGCCCAAAATCGCTTTAACCCTCCGGGGAGCAGAGGCACAGCTCCCCTTACATAGAGCAGCAGTGCATTCCAGGTTCTGCAACACGTTACCAAATATATGCCCACGACCTAAATTGGCAGCTTTGGATATGTCTTCTTGGTTACGTCGTTCCAAGCAGGGATATTTTCTTTTTTCATCATGGTTAAATTTAGATAACAGGGGTGGGGACGGCTGCAACTATGCAATGACAGCGTGTTTGATTGACAGCGTGGCACAGCAAGAGGCGGAGACCGGGCGGCCACTCCCTCCAGCACTCCCCTTGCCACAGACAGGTATGACGAGAAGGCCACCAAGGGCTGATTGTGGCTTAAATGCATTTCATGTCTTTTTATAGTTCTCTCCTCTCCCATAGTTTAGGTGACATCCTACTGCCTTGTAAATTAAAAACCATCCAGATAACTGAATTAGCATTAACCTTCTCCGTCAACAAGCTGAGCGAGGTGTGACTGCGGCGTTAGCCAGTGCCTGATTGCAAGTTTGGTATTGAGTACTGTCACACAAATAAATACTATCTGAAAGGAAGACTCCCATTAAAACATAGCAACCGTTTGGCTAGCAAGTTACCCAAAGGAAAAAGGAAGCAAGCGTTTTATTTTAATTAGCTTAGTAAGTTTAACTAAATTTAATTCTCTTAAATGTGCATCGTGCGTGTATTAAATAAGAATTCCCTCGTTTTGATTAATTGATAGAAAATAAGAGAGACAGAGCAGAGAAGGTAGATAAATGAATATAGAGGAAGAGTTGTTTTAATTGCCTCTTGTAATTATTTTACCTTCATTTCAGCCTTGTTATTGTAAGGTAAAGAAAATGGCTGCTCACAGTACATAATGTATTTTTGATTCCATCACAGGTAACTTTGAATTAACTATGTGCAACAAATAAGTATTAAAGCTAATAAACGAAGGCTAGGCATCATTGTTATGTTGTTATCAGTGTAATTAGTGTTAGAAACAAACAGAAAAAGGTGTCAGAAAAAGCTACTCAACCAACCAAAGAGAACGCATTCACAACAGAGAACACAATATTAATGGGTTTCATTATTACTTTTTTTTCCCGGAAGCCTGCCCTGTGACCCTACAAGAGGTTAGGGGGTGAGCACTCTCTGTGTTTGCGTTTACACCAGTGGATGTAACCATTGCTACTGGCCATGGTAGACCACGGTATGCCAGGTATCATTAGCTCCAAAGAGACCTTGAAGTAGCCCAGTCCCAGTATGCTGCAGACGGTGTGACAGAAGTCACTGAGTTACTGCAGCTTTGGAGAGGTTCCCTGTATTCGAGACACTCGATCATTTAGAACATTCTTTTGACACACAACAAGTTTGCATCCAACATGAACAAGTGATGCATCCTGACATGACATGAAATCAGCTATCAGCTATCAAAAAAACTGACCTCTGGTTGAACTGATAATTCAAGCGAGCCTAAGGCTAGTTGCTTTCGTTTTTTATTGTTTTTATTGTTTACAACAATTCTGCTTATTCCCTGCTGAGTTTGCACAATTTTTGGAATCGATTTATCGGAACACATCTTAGCTCATTGCTAGTAATCCTGCCACCACACACTGGGAGGGTGAGGAATCCTCTAATCCAATCGCCTTTAAGTCACTTGTCACTTTTACAACTGCGAGCTACACAATCCACGCAAGAGATTGAGCACCGATTGGAGGAGAGGTACTTCAGCCTACAGGCGTCTTGGAAGCTGATAGAAGACACTAGTTTCTAGACATCCCAGCCTTGGTAGCATTCAGCCAATTATGCTCTCTTAGTTACAACTGGTAAACAACATGATCTGCACTAAAACATGAAAAATCCAAATCACAGGGCTCAAGCGACCACTTTTACCAAATTAGCAAAGATAAAGAAAAGTACTGGTGTGATTAACAAAAAAGCTTCAAAGCAAAATAATATAATATAAAGGCATGAACTAAGAAGTATCAGTCTTTGAATTGTTTAATCTAGAGATATAATTAAATTAAACAGAGGCAATGTTTCTTCCAGTTCATGACACATTGTTTGTTACGCCTGTTTCTGCCTACAGGTCTAACTAGTGAAGCGGCAGATAAAACGTGTGTGAAAACTGCACTGAGTGCTCTAACATGGTCTTCCCGGCCTGTGACCTCCGTCTTGAACCCCAAGTTGAACCTGCTGCTCTCACTCAGCAACACATAAATCACAGCATTTCAGCAACATCCCTGGCCTGCCACAGAGTGCTGAACTTGACTCCACGGCAATAAAGTCTGTAACAGGATACAAAAACTAATCCGGGCCTGAACAATTGCTCACATACCTCAGGCCCGTGTTGCAGAAGCCTACAGACAGTCCCAGGCTGTTCTCAGCTTATCATGACAAAGCCAGCGCTTGGAAAATAGAAGGATGGGTCCTGATTAAGCTGTAAACTTTCAGTCTCAGGATTCCTCGAACTAGTCCCTTGCTGTGCCAACCAGAGGAGTCTGGGAGGGAAACGTATAAATATGTGTAAAAAGTCTTAAACTTCTGCTTCTTTTAGCATTATTCTGTCATGGCTGGAGGTTTTAATGCCATGTAGCACTACATAGCAGAAAGCCATTCAAAGGCATTTTAAATACTGAGCATTGGCAAAAAAGGTTACATTTAGAAATTTCCACACACACCGCACTTGCAGTCCAAATTAAGAGGGTCCACCACCAGCACAACTGATCAGTGTGTTTTTTTTTTTATGAGATGGAGCTGCAATAACAGAAAGAGAATGGATGCCCTCAGGACACAAGTGTAACATTTTCTCTTCTGGTCAGGATTAGACCTAACAGACCCAAGGCTACCACACTGCCCTTTATTGAAAACAACCACAGGCACAAGAATGTCTGCTTGCTGTTATCACCAATCTCCTCACAAGGCCCTGGTTGATAACATCAGGCTCTGTGGAGACACAGTGATGGGGAGCGGGGCAGACTATTGTAGCTTAAGTGCATTTTATGGCTTTAATTTGGAGCGCTGCTCATCGCATAGCAGTCTAGACTCCCCAACCTGATCCTCCTACAAGTCTCCAACAATGCTGTACCAGAGACACATTGTAGACTTTCTCATCAATCACTCTGAATAATTAGCTTTGGGTGACATTGTACACTAATAAAAGCATAATAAAACTGATAACTGAAGTATATAAATGACAATTGAAGGGGACCAAAGAAACTCTAGTTTCCATAATTTACAAATAATATGCACAACAAAATTATATACAATTGTATTAACACATTATTTGGTGGAAATAATAATAAAATACGGGCATCTGGCTGAATTGTGGAATTATGGAAAACGAAAGGAATTGTTTAGCCAGACTGAAAAGTCAGTCTGTTGGGAAATTAAAGTTGTTCCGTCTGTGATTGTCACCTACTGTGCCACTAAAAACAATGGCTACATTTTTTTTACTTCTGTTGCAAGTTGGCACAGGTTTAAATACTCTGCCTCTTTTCCACTACTACTAATAATCAACCTGGGCAAAGTGGCAGGTGACTAATTTCACTTCTGAGCAAATCTTTAGTTTCTCTTGGGATTTTGACAGTTTCTAAATAAATGTGCCTTACCTACAGTTTTATCATCCCCAGTTAGCATCATGTCACAAAGATGCTAAGAACAACAAAATGCAGCAGTTTCAATGTTGCTCTCCGTTAATAACGTAAATAGTTCAATGCAGCTCGAGTTAGCCATCCCCTCAAAAGGAATAAAAATTTACCATCTGAAGTTTCAAATATTGAGGAAAAGTTCATACGAACTTTACAATGTACCCTCTGTTAAAAAAAATGCACCAGAGACTTGGTGTGGTATCACGGTATCAACAACATACAATCTGTGGGGAACTGGAACCAAGGGGATGAAAAATGAATCAAGAGTCATAAAACTCACTGCTCGGTGCGGCGCGGCCCTGCAGCGTAAAAAAGCACCGTTTGTTGCATCCAGGGTCACCCACCACCCCAGCAGAGAGAGGTACCAGCGATGCAGCATGTGAAGAGGGGAATCAGCTGGAGAGAGATCCCCTGGGCCAAAACAACATCCTGTGACAACCTGAAAGGAGACCCCTGGGTGGTGTCACTGATATGCCGCTTCTGCTAACACTAGCTCTGATTTTATTTTCATTTTACTTTTCTTCAGTACAAAATTGATTTAGAATAGATTTTTGCTATAGACCATGCCAGGAGTGTTGTTTAGTGACTGACGGTACAAGCACGCATTCGGGGGGACTCACTGGAAGGACTTGCCCTTAGACGTCAATTTCCCTCAGAGACGAGGACGTCAATATCAATTATACTGTCTACTTTTGCCTTATTCACTCAAGGGCCAGACTGTTTGATCTGAGTGTGAGCCGCTCTGTGAATGAAGGGGGTCTCAGCTAAACCTTCATTTCCATATCAGTTGTCATTTTACTATAAATCCCTTGTGACCCAGTTATCTGGGCTAATAGCTAGGGGGTGTCATATCCAGTGCTGCCTTAAAGAATCGTATGGCATCTACCGTAAAGGTCAGAGTTTGCTGGTTTAAGGTCTTTAGAAAAAAGGAGAAGAAACAGGAAAAACAAACACTAATTAGTGAACAAATGCAATTAGAAAAGCAGGAGGGCTGAAATAGGTTTGCGTCCAGCCAGAAGCATGTTTTTTCCTGCAGGGGCTTACACGATAACATTGCAAACAGATGTGACTGGAATTAGCCCCGCAGAGCCTAATAGAACTATGTCTGAAAAGACAAAATGGCAGCCCAAACTATAGTTGAACTACACAAAATATTCTTTTTTTAACTCTTTCTACAATCACATTCCATGTCTTTATATTGAAAGGTTTCAGATGTGTACACAAATGGATATAAAAACGTTTCATTTTTTACAGACACTGACATGAATATGTCTACAAATTGGTTGAACCTCCATATTTTCCTAATATGATCGTGTAAGAAACCATGATATCAAACACCTTTTGGAGTTGTTCAGCTAGGGGTGAGACCTCCTGGTTCACCAAGCAACCTCACAGTTTTTCATTACCTGTATTTCAGTGGCCTGAGGCCTGGGAAATTAGCTAATGGGCAAGCAGAAGAAATTAAGTTGATCAGTGCTGAGGAAAGGCCTGGTAAGGGCTACTGTTTGTGCCTTAGCTGATGACAGAAAAACAAAAAACAAAACTGAGAAATCACTAGGCTCACCCTGGTGACAGCTACTATATGGAACCAAAAAAAACCAGACCACGTACAAGAATGAGTTTTAGGTTCCTAGACAACATACTTTTTAGATTTAATCAATCCTGGCAAAGGAAATCTCCTGTAATCAACTATCCTGATCTTATCACAGGCTCCATTAGAAAATCACATTTTTCATTTAGATGTTGTTCTGCTGTAGCTGCTGCTGGTATTCAGAACGCTTTAAATCAGCTCCCTTCCATAAGAAACAGCAGAACAAGAACATTAATGTTTTCCAAATTGTTACATTTAAAAATATCAGTCTTGCGAGACATTTAATTAAAGTTTTGGGCTCATTTCTTGCCTTCAAAGGCACTAGGAAATTACAGAATGAGCAACTGGAAAACGGCAAACTGCTGCCTTTTCAGGTTACTGAAAGCATATGCTTGCAGCCCTTGATTGATATAGCATTGTTAGCTTTGTTAGGGCAGACTTTGTCATTCACAATCGAGTGTGGTAGATTGGCTGAATAGACAGCTTGAAATTTAGTAAAAGCAAAGTGTATTTATTTCAAATGTACATTGACACACAAATGTCAATGGATTAACAGAGCGACTGAAGCTACTTGTTCTGTAGAAAAGTAAAGATGGATGTCCCAGGGCTAATGGCTCTAATAAAAACTCTGTAAACTGTATGTTGTGGCTCTCGTGCTGGACATTTGAGTTTCAAATATTTTATATATATTTATAAGCTGAGTTGTTAAATGAAAAAAATAAAATTGATTGCATAGGTGTGGTCATCGTCATAGTATTACCCTTCAACATATAGATTTTGCGTACATGCTAGCAAACTAAATAAGGTCCTATGGAATAGCTTTTGTTTTAATTACACAAGAACAACTGGAAACAGATTAGGGCTAAGACAGAAGTTTAGATATAGCTAAGTGTTTTAAGATCGTGACCACCTCACCTGATTGGTGATCTATACTCCATCACCTATATTGCATATCTCAGATTTCTCAAACATCCTGTCTAGAGTAGGCTGGCTTTAATTAGTGGGACATTGAAACCTGTCGGGGGGGCAGTGTTCTTGATTCAGCTGTGATCAAAGGGCACTTCTGAGGAGATTCAGTTTGTACAGAGTGCCTTAACTGTGTCCAGTACTGAATCATCACTGAACCTGTCAGTCACTTTTACTGGGTTGTTAAAGTAAGTATAACATTTAAAGATGATAGTAATTTGTTAATCAATAATTCTTTATTTTCCCACTGTAGCCTTACATATATTCAGCTGTTTTACAGTTTCTCTCGGAAATAACCCACCCACCACGTGTGCGCACACACACACACACACACACACACAGGTGAAAACAAGACAACATAGATATTTTAGAGTCCTAAATGATGCATGAGTTACCATTGTTATATACTTTTACCTGTTGCCTTATCTAGGGATTTTTACCTTGTAATGAGCACGTTTACACTTTTCCATTTGTTTTTCTTTTTAAGGAGATAGCATGTTCAGAATAATGATCTCTCAGCCCTCGTTTTGTGAAGAGGGACTGTGGAGAGTGACACTACACTTATGTTTTTAATTTGTATTTTTTACTATTGATTTATTTGTCTTGCCAAGGCATTGGTCTTCCCTGACTGACAGGTGCTTCATGAAATGCCCTCTGCTTTTTAATGGATGTTTTCAAGTTGTTCATTTAAGTAAGACTCCATAGTGTGCTCAAAATGTATTCCGTCATGTGCAAATATATGCATTATTGTTTTAGGCAGTTTTAGGTAAAATCTCAGGGCCAAAAAAGCTATCTACATAAGCAGCCAACAATCTGTAGTGTAAATCTATTAAAAATGGCACAATTTCAGAATGAACATTTTTGTTTCTTCAGAAGATGAGGGTTAAAAGTTACAATAATATATGTCCCACTGTCTCTTATTACTTTTAACATTTCAGTTTACACTTAGTAATCTACTGTTTTGTAATCTAGTGTATGGTAACATTAGATAACCTGAAAAAGAAAATAGGATTGCAAACTACAAGTAAAAAAGTAATTTTGCTAATATTTTTTTTCCAACATAAACAAAGTTCTACGTTCCACAGTACGTTCCTCTCATTTATATGCTACCTGTACTCTTGGACAGTATAGTGTTGTGTGGACAACATTGGCTATTGATTAGATATTAATAAGCCTTAATAAGCCCCTCCAAATAAAAAAGTTAAAAGTTTGGTTTCCTTCAATGATAAAGTACATTGTATGTATAGTCCACAGAAGTGCTCATTTTTCATATAATTGTCTTTCATCCTTTTAGTTTTTTAAATCTTTTTTAGGAAGTAAAAATTCAAAAGGGCAATGCTGTCATCAGTTTTATTCGTGATTTTTAGGGGTAGCGATAGTTTTTAGCCCTACGGATATATTTCAAAGGGTATATTCATTTTAATATTGAAAATATATTGGAGGCTTTATTCTGGAGGCTCGATGCCTGGGCAAGTATTCAGAAGCCGGATCTCACTCCTACCAGTAGCACTCTTTGTGATGTTAATCAATGTTAGGCAATGGCACATTGGTCCTTTAGCTCCTCCATTTTCTGCTGTACATTTGCAATCATGGCTGAACTACTGCGCATTAAACATTTAAACTGAAATACAACTTCCTTTTACAAGTTGGCCTAACCCTGCTCTGACCGCTACATTAGAGCTTTGAAACGGTTCCACAGAATACTTTCCATGTTGTGGAATCTGCAATTAGGCGGCACATCTGCAGTTTGGTCCTGCATTTTGGACGCTCTCGTTTGGTCAATAGCCATCAACAACAGTTCTCATTGCCATACTCTGAAATCTTTTTTTCCCCATTAGGTAGATTTCAACAGGGCAATTTGATGGATTTTAACTGTTGAGATTTGACCATATAATCATCCCAATCCAGAAAGTGAGAGGTAGAGAATGATGAAGAGAGGAGACATGAACCCCTTAAAATTGAAAAGGAAGTTAACTCCATTAGAGAATACAGAGAGATAACAGCAAAACAACAATATTTTTGTTGAACCTGCATGCTTTGCCAATGTCTCCATGCCATATGTGTCTACTACTTTTGCACATCAATTAGAATTGCAGAAGGAACATTCGGCCTCTGAAAAAGGGGTCAGTTATAAAGTTCTGGCATGAAGAGTGCACTACGAGCTAATTCAGATGTCCCCCAGCGTTTCTCTGCGGAGACCGGCTTCTGGCCTCTTTGACAAAAATCAGGTTGCATCTTGCTAGCCAGACCATATTTCCTCCTGATCTGAACCACCAGCATACCCAACATCTGTATTACATGCAAGCCCATTTTTCTAGAATTATAGAAAAGAGAAAACTACCCTTGCTTCCTGCCCCATCGAGGAACAGATAAGCAACAGCCATGGGCTTGCATTAATGAGAGACAAAATACATATTCATCCTGTAGACATATATAAGAGTGCAACTCAAAAGGAGCAGAGACTCACCCGGTCACATGTGTTTACAATAAAACATCTCAGCGACCTCAGATGGGCTGACAAACAGACACTGTTCAAGTGCTTTCCTTTCTGGAGACAGCCAGAGCCCAGCCAGCATATTTGCCCAGCTCTCTTGCTACAAGCTCTGAGCAACAATATATTGTTTGTTTGTTAGGGGACTCCTGCTTCCTGATGTGTTGCAGTAATGGCTGAATAAAAAAGATTTATTTGGACCTGGAGTGACTTCTAAGATATGTTGAGTGTTCTCTCCACATGCTGGTAACATTCTTCCAAAATCTGTATACTATCAGAGTAACATTATGTGGCCATTACATTTCATCAAGAGTGATATCCAAGTTTCCGTCAAAACTGAAATCCAAACGCTTTCTTGGGTTTTGAGGAGTTGTAGAAATCCCTTGGAGCGTTCACAGTGTGTCACAGTGATTTTCACGTAAGCTGTCAATGTCTTCTGAGTCAGGCTTGCCACTTATTTATCACAGTGTGAAATATTGTACCTTAAATATTCTCATACACAACAGCATCCCGTCCACTGTACACTGTAAATCCCCAAAATACCAAGAGTTAGTTTAAAATTCTACACATTTATCATTTATCGTTTCATGAAGATCATTTAAATGATCTGTTTCACATTTCACTAGGAATGTGGTTAGAGAAACAAAAGGCTGACGAGATTTATTTTAACTGAATAACTTAAAAAAAATAATTCCAAAAAATATATTTTTTTTTCTTGCCCAATTGTACTAATGTATTTCAGTCGCTCGCCACAATCCCACCACCACACATGGGGAGGGAGAAGAACTAGTCTCCTCCAATCCTAGCGGCCTTCGAATCACCTGTCTCCCACCACACTCTGCAGGCCACACAACTCGCACAAGAGGTTCAGATATAAGCTGAAATTCAAACTGACATTCAAACAGAAAAACTCCATTCTATAGTGCTCAGTCTAAACTCCTGCCAATGCCTTTATCAACTGAGTTGCACATGAGGCTGAAACTTTTTAAAGTAAAAAATCACAAAGTGGATCTTGTCTGCTAAAGACATACCTACTAAGCAGCTTAGTTACGCCATCTTTTAACCATCAGATATTTTTCTGTTATTTAGTGATTATCTTATCTTTACCTTGAATATCTTGGGGCCAAACTGGTTGCAGTTTTGATCAAGCCATAAACCTGTTTTAAAATATAGAATTTCTGGTTATCTTTCATTTCTTCAACACTCTTTCTCTCCTCAACCACATGTTCTACTCACCATTCAACCCCCGACATCATGGGAAGTTTTTCATTCCGGCTGCTTGCCATTTTCACCTGGTTCAGAAAACAACTTGCACTCAACGACGAAGAGACAGCTGCAGTGTAGGGGGGGAAAGCTGTTAAAACAGACATGCCATTATAGACTGCGTTGTTTCCAATTGCACCAATAGGACCGCGTACCATCCAAGAGCGCTGAAATGGCAGTCCGGCTTTAAAGCCGCGCGTAAACGCTTGTGCATCGCGGTAACGTTTGAGTCACGGTTTGTGCTAGCACCAGCACACTCACATCAGAAGCAACTCAAGCCGCGGACTCGTAGCCTGGAACCACCAGGTTGCTGCCTTGCATTTGTTCACTTCTTAAAAATATGCATTGGGATGGTGCATAGCAAGGCATGGAGGAAGGGCACACTCGTGTGGGATTTCGTTTATGAAAATAACCTGCATACAGTACAAAAATATACAACTCGTTTAGGTCAAAAATACGAATTCATATCATATCAGTTGCTGTTGATGTGATAACTAGCCCCAGAAATAGAAGCAGCATATTTTTTTTATTTTTTAACAGTATTAGATGCACATGAGAAATGTGATTGCAGGCCACAGATATTCTAAGAACGGATTATAGTGCACCAGTTGGAAGAATACCAGGGCTGGACGCGGATAGGTGCAGAAAAAATTGTCATTGAACATAGAATCTGTATGGCTGAGACAGATCCACGATAGCCTTTTTACTATGGCGTATTAGGTTGTGTGTTATTACATCTGGGCTATGTAGAAGGGCAGAGAAAAGACTGTTATGTCTTGTTTGAATTTTCATTCAAATCTATATAAATGTTATACTTTAAAAGCATATATGTCCACAAATGTCCATTGCAAAGTAAATTAATTGAAATAACCAAATCAAATCACTAAACTTTTGAATTTGGTTTATTGTTAAGATGTGGCTGCAGAGTTTTCCTGTCTGAGCCCTCCACTGACCTTCTCTTGATTTAAAGCTCAAATCAGGAACACAAATAAAATTATTACTACCTTAAATCCTCAATAAGTCGTAAGTACCAGAGCATTATACGTTTTATTCTTTTTCTCCTCAGTATTTTTCCAGCAGTTATTAAACCTGATGGTTGATGAGACCAAATTTTCTGTCTGCCGAGACACGTTTTCTCAGAGCTGAGTAATCCCCAACCACACCCCTGCCCCAAGCATAACTCGACCACCATCGACCACCATGTTTCCCACCATAGTTGGTCTGGCTGCGCTCTGAAGAGGCGGGAAAGACTCTGATCACCTTTACGGCTATATTACATTCTCTTGCATCTCACCACGTTTTGTATGCTGTTATAGTTTATTCCTGCTGAGAATTTTACTCTACCTCTCCTGGCTTGTCAGCTTCTGACTTCATTCTCCTTTGCTCCAACCTGTTAAAAGTGCTTGGCGACAAATTCTGTTAGTAAAAATGCTCCATAACAAATTAAATTTGATTGATTGAAAGCTGCTTCCAAGTTTAGTTAAGACAATCTAAAGGGAGCAAATACTAAACAGGTCTATAAATGAAGGTTGTGCTTAACTTCCTAGCAGGGACATCACATTTTTTCGTTAGCCAATTTCCTGATTGAACTGAACAGAATACGGGGCAGTTGCAGCCCAATCTGCCCATTGATCTTTCATCAGCCCATAGAATAGGCTGTGTGTGAGGAGCGGCGGATTTCTTTCCTCCCTTTTTAAATGGCAGCCTGCTGGAGCCTGCCTTTGATTGTTCCATATTTCCTCAGATTGTTTTCTTTCTTAGAAGGGCGCAACGTCTTTTGCACTTTTTGAAAGGTGGGGCGGAGAGCGGCAGATATTTGGGAGCATATGCAACAGCCCGACTGACGTTCAAGGGTGCGTGGAGACAATAGGCTCTGGGTGTTTCCTGTGTGCAAGCTCATGTGTACGTGGGTATGTGAGGGTGCCAAAAGTTCTGAGTTTACTTGGTTTAAAAAAGCCTTGTGCTTTTGTTAGAGGGACATTTATTGACCTGTTCGTTCAGATGCTCCATAGATAGGCATGCCTGTGGCTTAGGACCACTGCCAGGCATCAGCTTTACTCAGTGGCCAGTTTATTAGGTACACCACCCCTTTCACGAAAATCGATTGCTCTGACTCGATTCACCCGGTCGTGGATTTTTTTTTTTTTTTTAGATAAGCGTGAAGGCATCGAGGCATTAAGTCACTGGTTGATTGATCGAACGTTAGAATGGGCAAAGAAGTCATCTAAGCAACTTTGTGCATGGTACCATCTCAGAAATGTCCACTCTTCTGGGCTTTTCAAGCATAACAGTGTCTAGGGATTTTTCAGAGAATGGGGTTACAAGCAAAATTCATCCAGTCAAGCAGCTGTCTTGTGGGCGAAAACAACCATGCGAGGTCAACCATTAATGGTAAGAATCGTGCAAGCTAACAGGCAGAGCACAAACAGGTATGTAACAGTGCAGTACAACAGTGGTATGCAGAATGGCATCTCGCAACTGAGCAACGTTTGAAGACCACAGCACATCTGAACATTGTCGCTGACCAAGTGCATCCCAAAAGAACATCTGCGATTCAATGGGTTGTTTACAGCATGAACGTACAGTCATCTAATCTGCAGAAACTGCGAGCTGCCATCGCATCAGCCTGGACCAACATCTTTCTGGAACGTTACTGTAGAATCCATGCAAATAATTCAGGCTGTTCTGGATGCAAAAGGAGGTCCCAACTTTGGCTGCCCTCCACTGGAAGGCACAAAGTACAGGGCATGGCAGGGTACAGCATTCCATGTACTGAAGTTCACCTTAACAGCCACATCTGTCACCAGTTCCTATAAGTTTGGTTTTATGTCTTAAACATAATCTTCAATGTTCCTTCCCTAATATTCAGGAAATACTGCAGCAATGTTCTCTTTGATACAATATTTCAAGACTTTGTTCTACATATATCTAAACTCTCTTAGCTTTAATCCATTATGTGTATTCACATCATGAATCAAAATACAGGCTTGTATTTTTTGCCAAAACATGCTAAATACAATATTTTGGGTTCTACAAGAGTGCTGCTCTACTTTTGGTGATCCTGTGACCAGTATAAATGGTTCACAAGTGAAGACATGTCAGGAGACAGAAATTATTGGCTGATCATGCAATGCAGCACCTCCTAATTCAACTGCAGTGGAGCTTTCCTGGTGGTTTGGGGTCTTGAGCTACTGCAGATGCCACATTTGGATATTTTTCCTATGTGGAAGCTGGACTACAAAATGTTTTTAACTGAAATGAATGGCTCAGGCCAATGACAAATCCCCTAATTTTATATATATATATATATATATATATATATAAATTCCACTAATTAGTTGAAATTTTCTCCAACATTTTCTCTATATAAATATATAAATATAATATATATACTAATTAGGACGTAACTGCACTTTGATTTAACAAATACTCCTTTGCAAAAGACGTTTTGTTAAATTGATATTTAAAGTATTGTAAAACAACACATCTGTAAAATAATACAACATTTTCTAGATTATTTCTATGAAATTCCAATCTGAATGTTTTAAAGAATATTTGTAGAAACCAATGTATGCCAGTTATATGTCATATAAGGTGTCTAGCAAAAATTTTAAAACGGCAGCCAAACTATATTTTTTGGATTGGGAGAGCAGTCATGTCAGAAAATGTCCAACATATGTCTAGAAACTCATATGTTGTGCACTGGAACATACACTACGTGTGGCAGTAAGATCCCAGAAAACTAAATGGAGATTGGAGGAAGTCCTTGATGCGTGTGGCACACAGCCTGCAGACACGCCCTCAAGCCCTGGAGACATGCCCTCAAGCCCTCGAGACACACCCTCAAGCCCTCGAGACACGCCCAGGGCTGGCAAGAAGGACCGGTAAAGGGACCTTGTTGCACACCTGAGTGTGGTTCCACTAATGGTTAGGAGTTAGTCTTGTGTCATATTTGATTAAAGTGCTTAAGTGTTGAAATGCCAAATAAAAGGCGTCACAGAAATCCCCATCTCCCTGTCTCGGTCCACCCCCAGACCAGGCATGCCCAGGTGGGCTACAGGCTTGTTTCAGGCATATGTGATCTACCTGCCAGATATTGGCACTGCTGCGAAACCAGTCCCCAATGGCTGGGATGTCTGATGTCTCTCCAGACCACGGGAACATCGGCGGCTGATAACCTAGGACACTGAAAGGGGGAGAGACTGGTGGAGGAACTGTAAGTAAACTGAGGGCCTATATCCTCTGGTAACCCATAAGTCGATAAGTCCTTGGTATTAGAGGGACTCTGCAATGTCGAGGGAGGTAGGGTGTCCTTTCAAGGGGACTAGCTTGCAGGCCTTGGAGAACCAGTCATGGTGTTCTTGGATCCAAGCTAGTAGGTGAGAGAGAACTGGAATCTTGAGAAAACCAGGGCCCAGCTCAGCTGACATGGGTTAAGCCTTTTGGCTGAGCAAATGTACTCCAGATTGCGGTGGTCAGTGAGAACCAGGAAAGAGCGTCTGGCTCCCTCCAAACAGTGCCGCCGTTCTTTGAAGGCTAATTCGATGGCAAGGAGATCATGATTACTGATATCGTAATTGTGTTTTGTGGAGATGAGCTTCTTGGAGAAGAAGGCGCAGACTGGCTGGTCTATGGGATAACACAGCCCCCACCCCAGATTCTGAGGCATCCACTTCTACCACAAAGGGGAGAAAATGATCACGATGTTTCGGGATGGGGGCAGTGGTGAACAGGGTTCCATTGGTTTTCCATTGGTCTAATTTGACCCCCTAACATCACACCTGTACCCAAATGATTAACATTAGGACAATAAGAAGAGTTGAAGATATCAAAGGACTTCGGTATAATATAGAAAGACCACACTTTTCTCCAAGAAAGATTTCCTTCAATCAACAATAGAAAGCAGGGTGACAACTATCAAAACTAAAAAACAAATTATTCCAATTCAACTTGAATATGTTGAATGTTATTTTTTTTCCACTTTTTCCACTGGTAACAAATGTAACAATATCGGTGCAGAGGATCGCCATTGTCATAAAAGTCACTGTATCTGCAAAAAATGTATTTAAAAACATTTATCTTCCAGAATATATAGACAATCAGGTTACCTCCCACCACCCTGCCTCCGACAAGTTACATGGCTAGAGAGAAAATTGTTTGAGTATTGAAGAGGCAAGAAAAACTTCCATTGACTTTCTATGGGTGTAAGACTGACTATAAAGTAATGTAAATACATTTTGTGGATATTTCAAGCTCCTGTACACAAACAAAGTAATTCCAAGTATCTTCCATAATATACTATATGTAATTCAATATGTAATATTTAAATCACAACAAAAACCATATAGAATCATAATTATCAGAAACCGGGTCAAACAAACAATCTTTAGTTTTTTTTTGTTATTTAGGTACGAACCACATATAAACTTAAAAATGAAGTTTTCTATGAATTACAGGAGTAATTAAGAACGGTTTTAAAAGCTTGGAACACGGTTGAATACCTGAGGAGAACTGGGTGATGCTTACAATGGTTGCCAGGCAATTTTTATCATACACGGGCAAGCAATAGACCGGGGGCATTGTTGAAGGCAGTTGATGTCCGTTTGAAGTCTCTCATTTCCAAAAACTATGCGGCTTTGCACATTGCAACATGTTGCATTTAAGGAAGGAAGTCCCAGCATTAGGAATTGACTACATTTTAGTCATTTAGCGGACGCTCTTACCCAGAGCAATGTACAAAAGTGCCGTATTTTAGGGGCTACCATGCCCTATTGGCGACTACTGCAAGATTTACTTAGTGGTTTAATTTATGCCGAGTAACTAATCATGGATTTATTAAATCAAAGTGCTGTGTTGTAGTAGCACATTTGTTTTTACATTGTGTTACAATGCTATTTGTTCCCATTTCCCAAGAATTTGAGTGCGATTTGAACTTTTAAAAGTACATTAACTGATAGTTAAATCTTTATAAACTTTATAAAACTATGTTTTTAAATAGTAGCTATCGTAGTACCACTGTAATGAATACTTTTATGATTTTTTCATAAGTTAATTGTGATGCATATTCACATTTAAATGATGAGCTATCTTATAATAACTCTTTGTATGCCAATATTGTAAGCTCCGTCCTTAAAATGTTTTTTTTTTAAATGTTGAATACCGATATTTTACCGATGTTTGTATTTGTATTGCCCTCTTCTTGTTTAATTCCAAATCCAACAAATCCAAACAGTAATAGTTTTGTTAAAATTGTAAAACACATTGATAACATATATATATATATTCGGCTATGTACGTAGCTCACGAAAAAATAAGACTTCATACCGCAGAATCTATTATTAAATGAGAACATTGGAGGGCTTGACAAAACTTGTGTAACGGACATATTTGGTCGTGTTTGTCTGCGGCTTCAGTGGTGAATAATTGATTGTGGGAACAAAATCTCTCTTCCAAGACGGGCACGAGAAAGCGTGGACAAGTTTTCGGATTGTTACACATCAGCGAGAAAATATTTCCTTTTGCTCGATCGTTGTATTTATTTATTTATTTATTTATTTATTTATTTATTATTGACTGAAATACTACATGTAACAGCACTTGAAAGTAAAATATTCAGAGTTATGCATTAAATAAGCTTATAAAAACACCGTAAACTTAAGTTTGAGTTTAATTTTGACGCTGCAAATACATCAAATACGCAACATATCATAGAAAATATGTTTTTATATTTTGTAATTAAGTTTTTTAAATATATAATTAACTTAAAATATTTCTATTTTTTTGCAGATCGACATTGCGATCGTCTGTTATGCATGTCATTATTTGCGAAGCTCGATTTAAAAAATGTCAGTGTTCTGACAAAATATTTTTTGTCAATGTTCTGCTTCGTTTTAGTTTCACATATTATTGAGAGAACATTATTTATTTCGTCCCCTTATCGCTATTTTAACAAGCAAAATCTCCTGTTGTAACCTTTTTAAGTTATGTATGTTGTTTTTGTTTGGGTGTGGTATTTGATGGGTTAGTTTGGACAGAGTCAGTG